>JARFXV010002168.1:90000-94396 GCA_031761425.1 Cosmopolites sordidus | reverse complement strand
TGACACCCTACAAATAGTTTAATTATATTTAAAAGAAATATTTTGTTTCTTATTTACATCTACATTATTATTATTTTTTAAAAAACTTACATCGATGCCTTAGCACCTCGAACATCAGCTGAATTGAACCGAATATCATTTTTCGGGAAATCGGTGACCATAAAAATATCCACAGCAGGTATTTTATGAGAATTAGCCTTTATGAACCCTTTGTCACATATTCCTGCACTAAATTAGTAATCAATAACATTTTATTTTACACTTAATCAACAATAATTTTGACACTATATATACGAATAGAAATCGTTGACAGTACTGATTCGAAAACACTGGTAATCTGACGTCACAAACAAAGCAGCCAATCGCGGCGCGTTCGTTGCTACGTGATTTTTTAAATTTTGTACATTATAATTCATTTATAATTAATTGCAACAAGTTTTTAAAAAAAAATTCACATCGATTATTAATATTATTTATGATAAAGTTTTAAAATAAACTAAAAAATCGATCATTATTTTTTATTCAAAAACCTAATTATTGAGACATCACTATTCTAACAAGATTTGATCATTTTTAACTTCCACTTATATTCAAACTTCAAACAATCCCTCAGTGCCAAGTATTTTTAATTAAAGGAAGAAATCACAACAGCTGTAGAAGGATGTTTTAGAAATCTCTGGGAAACCCACTTCAGTGAATGGATAAAATTATTACACACGGATACAGTGTATTAAAATTTTTGAAGACTACATTAAAAAATATAAGTAGCTATGAACATTGAACTGGATTTTTATTGTGAAACTTTTTCATTATAAAACATAAATTGTAGTTGCGAGTAATAGTCCGTTTCAATGATATTTTGAAAATCTGTTATTATTGACAAATGTAAAAATAATTAAAAGAAATATTAAACACACCACATATGATAAAATTTCCTTCCTTCAAAATAAATTATTCTTTTTACATAACGTTTTCAGTATGGCCGTCTATTGTTTAATATTTCAGGCCTTTGAATTACTTTGTGGGAAAAAAGGTGAATGATAATGAACAACAATATAACACGTTTTCAACAATAATATTAACACGTTTTCATTATAAAATGGTTTAACACGTCGCAGCATGTGGTTGAATATCGTTGAAGTAGAATCACTTTATGCCACCCTTGGCCACTTTTCTTCTAACGCACTATTCAAGTTGGTAAATGCTTTGATAACTGTCTGTCGTAATTCTTTCACAAACTTTAACACAACAAATATTTCCAATCTTATCAGAGCGTGGATTTCTGACGCAGATTTATTGTTGAACTTTGGTAATTATCATTCGACTTTGATGTAAATGTCCAAGGATAACGAATATTAAGAGTAGCCCATGATTTTTTAAGCTTGGGCTTATCATAAAGAGGTATCTTTTTATCGCCTGTAAAGATTGTGTTTTAAATTTGTTTTTCGAAACTCTGAAACCAATGTGAGTGGATATGATGTAGTTTACTTTTGTTGTCTTCGAATTCATCTGGAGTTGACATGTTTTAATTTTTAAAGGCATCTAGTACGCGGTTTATCTTCAAGACTGATATCTTCTTGAAAACATTTATGATACCACCTTTACCAGTAATGTGATTTCCAACCAATGCAAAACAAATAATTTCAATGGCATCAATAGAATTTGTCGTTTTAAAACGCGAAATGAATGGGAAATCGAATATGCTCTAATTTGTCATTGTTATCTTGAATAATAAGATTTACCAAATATACTTTTTATAACTTGTAGATGCCTGTTTCACTATGTTAGCATCATCAGGAGATAACTTCACTCTATTTAAAAACTAAACTATGTCGTATTTATATGATAACTGTGCCTAATGAGGCGTGTAAGAATCATGAACCGTGAAATTGATCAAGCAAGTGACATCTCTTCGAGTTTAGCGTTTCACACCGAAAGATCCAATAAAAAAATTATGTGAATTAAATACCAAACTACATGTCATTAAAAACAAAAGAAATATCAACGTTCGAAGATTGCTAAAGGACGAGAAATTAAATAACTTTGGATTGTGGTTTCAGTTGTATGAAAATTAAAGCTTTTTAAAAGAATTTTTGTCTCACCCAATATATATGTTTTTTAACAGGTAAGCAATAATAAAATAAAACTATAGCATAAAAATGGAATAAGGCAGGTTAATCAAGACACATTTCCTTAAGCATTTGAAGACACATTTCCTTGGATTTAACCCAAGACATTTGGAACAGTTGGTCGCAACTTCTTTATCGACAAGTAGATGTTAGCTGGTGGCTTTCAGACTCCATTCCGACGAGATTTAACTCGAATTTCTTGCTAGGACAGGTACAATGGAAATGCAAAATTAATGATATTCTCCAGAGGACGTTGGAGCTAAAATTCAGTCACAAATTTCCAATAAAGATACGTCGCTAGTAAGTAGTTTTTGTATAATAAAATTATTTATCTAATTTATAATTTTAAAGAATATACCCTAGAGAATTTATTCAAATAACTTATGACTAAATCATTTTTGTTGGAAATATACCTAAAAAAGTAATCTGAAGTTTGTATTGTCAGACGCAGGAAACAAGCTTTTTAAAAATAAACAGTACTTGGTTAATTTTCAGTTTGGGGATTATTTAATTATACCAGGTGTAAGGAAAAATACTTAACCAAAAATTTAACCAACGATTCTTTATATCATATTAAAGAAAAAACTTCCTCGCAACAAGAGTCAAAAAATTACAAAGTTATTAAATCACCAATCGAAAAGTTTTGATTAGAATTAATATTTTAAGCAAATATGTGAAAAAACACATTTGGCAAATATTTATTGTTTATTATTTAATGAGGAGCCAGGTTAGCCGCGTTATCTATGGCGTCAGCTTGACGATACCGCAGTTAGCGTGGAGCAGGCTCAATTCACGTACTAAGAATGGACTTTTTCTAAATGCTTGTGAATGTTTCTAGGAAATATTGTAAAATCTGACAATAGCCCGAGGGGGGTTCTGATTGAAGTTTTGGTAGACGGTGACCGTGGTTCAAAACCCACGTTGAGCCATGAGTCCAGTCGCTAAATAGCCTTCTCAGTTGCTGATGCGCCTCTAACCTTAAAACCTTCTATTATTTAACGAAAAAACTATAAATAGCTAATGAAAATTCTTGAAATATTTTGTTAATTAAGAATCGCGTCCTATATCAGTCTTGAAGGATGTGGTAAAGTCACAATATCGTCATGACAAAGGCTGTTATTTCAAAATTGCAACAAAAATAATTTCAGTGTTTCAGTGCATGCATATAAGTTTTATTTATAACCAAAAATATATTCTGTATGCGAATAACAGAATATGCTTCTTATTTACGGGAATTCTCTCCAACATTTCGAAAGAGCTAGGAGTATTTACGGACAACGAAAATTACTCTGAAAGGTTACTTCCAGCTCGGCAAAAAATTGTTCATGTTTCTCAAAAACTTTTAATGTGGGCTTTTAATGATGGTGTAATAATGTGGGCGGCAGCGAGAAATTGGTCATGAAGTCGAAGAGCAAATTTTACATATAGCTGAAAAGGATTTTACCAGAAATACTCGAATTGCTGCCCGATAAACTGGTTTTCCCAATGGATTGGACATTGACCACTAAAAGAGTAATTGTTCTGCACTTATCATATACAAAGGGTACAATTACTCTTACCCACAGATTTTTTACACAGGCAAAATATTGTCGATGATTTATTTCATTTTTTTTGTTCAATATTTTATTAACCGACGAAGCTTTCACCTCGAGGAATGAGATGGTGGAAATTTTAAACAATTAATATGATAAAACAATTAATCATGTGTTTTTTAATGTGACTTGAATCGTTTAGAAGGTGTTATGGTGTGAAAAATTAGTGAGAGCAATTTCAATTCAATTACAAGGTTTACATCTTGTTTTTAATACAACCCAAATTTATGCGGAAACGTAGGGAATAAATTACTATAAAAATATTTTATTTTCAAATAATACCTTAAGCAAATGCAACAAAAAGTTAATTCCCATAGACCGATATAAACAAGACAAAAATAAACTTTACCAATATTAATCAAATTAAACCTGGTTTCCATGGAAATGGTTGCATTTTGGATAGATGTTTTAAGGAAACTTTTTGTTCAAAGAATTCTTTGTTAAATTTACGAATAAATACCATGCAAAAATAATGTTCTTAAGCGCCATTTTGATGACGGTTAGGTACGAAAAATAATGTCAGTAAATATAGTTATAAGTATATTTTTAAAGTAAAAAAAGTAAAGTAAAGTTAAAAGTAAATATATTTTTTATGAACGGACATTTCAAATTACAAAATTGAAAAACAAATGTTGAAATCTGATTAAACCTCTGAGAAATAAAGTGTAATCCTTC
>JARFXV010002168.1:0-85000 GCA_031761425.1 Cosmopolites sordidus | reverse complement strand
ATTTTTTTTCCATGCCCTATATATATATATATATATATATATATATATATATATATATATATATATATATATATATATAAATAAATATATACATACATACAGCCGGTTGCGTTGGTGCGGCGGCCTGCCGCTGCTTTGCCGAATCCGCGCTGGAGCGGTAGCTGGTTCGATTCCAGCGCTGGTTGTTTTTCTTTCTTCTGTCCGTTTATCTTTCCTAAATGTTTGTGATTATTTCTAGGCAAGAGTGTAAAATCCGACTATGAATTACCCCTCATTCACGCCAGTAACCTCATTCGCGCCTCTAACCCTAACACTTTACCTTTACATACATATATATATATATATATATATATATATATATATATATATATATATATATATATATATATATATATATATGTTCATGTTTTCTATAGGGCGATTGCGATGGCCTTTTTAAGATAGCAGTGTTTTCATCTATAAAGAATTACTTGGCTAGCTTTGAAGAATGCTTGGGGTCATTATCTTGTTGAAAAAAAGATCTTAAAGGCATGTTATTTTCCATATAAGGCAGCATTATGTTTACTAATATATCGCGATACGTAAATCTATCCATGTAATGTCTGAATGATTGTGGCGTGTTCATATATTTTTTCTCCTTTATAAAAAAACGTTAACGTTAAAAGTTTGTAAATTTTTTATAACATTTTTATATCTTTAAAATTTTGTTCGTTAGGCAAATTTATTACAAAAAAAAAAGAATCACTGAGAAATTTGTCTCCGTTTGGTTTTTTGTTTTTACCCAATGATTCTTTCTTTAAATAGGAACAGGTATTTTTGATATTTTTTGAGTTTTAGACAGTGGCGAAAAACCTAAATAAAGGAGAAAAAATCTATCCATTATCCCTTGTATGTGGTGTAATGAACCTACTCCAAACCTCGAGAAGCAACCCCAGACCATGACAGATCCACCTCCATGCTTAACAGTAGGAACTGTGAATTTATGATGCATTCTTTTTCCAACAGAGCCTCTAACATAACGAACTTTATCAGATCCAAACATAATGAATTTTGATTTGTCGCTGCAACATACCTGTTTCCAATCATGTGGACATGTGTGTTCTGTTCTTCTTTGAAAAAAGGGGTTTCTTGATAGGTCGACATGCAAATAACTCTTATTCATTAAGCCTTCTTTTAACCACCTTTGTGGACACATCTGCTAATCCTTGGTTTATTAAATCAGCTCTTATTTCGGTTGGAGTCTTGAATGGGGCCTTAGATAAAATATGTTTAATTCACTTTACTTTTTTACTATTTTAGATTTTTAAAATTTTTAAATTTAAATTTTTAGCTATACTAGCTTGATTTTGACCACTTTGATATAGTTCAATTATATCACTTTTTATCTCCAATGAAATATAAGGACCACGCGGCATTTTAAAAAATGTTTTAGGATGAATGTCTACTGATGCATACATTAACTGTATTAATTTTAAAGTGAAATGAATATAGTTGGATTATGATATCTATAAAATCTATATATTTTTGTTTCTCAAAAAAAATTATTTGCTTAGTTTCAATTTTTTGGTTATAGTGCAAACAAAATAAAATCTACTGAATATTTTTCTTTCAGTGCCGTAGAATTTATTGACACTATAAGTAAATTTAATTTTACAACAAAGAAATATCTGTAGGCATTAATATAGTTGTCTTATCCCGTTTCTCCCCACCACGAAACCATTTTCCCTGAATCGCTCCGTATAGTCATAAAAATCTAGTCCTAGACAACCCTTTTGTAATTTTGCGAAATGTTCCCCTGACGATAATTACCATTTTAAATGCTTTTAAGGACCACCAAACATCCGCCGGGTGGATATCTTTGTAGCTAAATCATGTTGCTAAGAAAACGATTTATTCACTGTCTGTAAGGTGAATGATGTATTTAAAGTTGCGAACCTTTCGCGGTGAAGAGCTTTATATCATTTAGGGTAATGGACCTTGTAAATATACGTGGCCAAAATATAGAGTTACCATGAAAGCAATATATATCAAATGTGCGATATAACAGGTACATCATAATCATAAACATATATAGATCGTTTATAAATAGAAATACTATGAAGATATATTAATTAACATTTAAATGTTATTGAAGAAAATGAGTTTTTTTTCTAGAGAACGCACTTTTGTTGATAAGCGAGTACAGATATTTCAGATAAAAATATCTTCAGAAATTTTCCGATATAAAATAAAGTATTACATTTCTAAAATGATATAGAATTTTTTCAAGTGATATCTAGTCTTGCAATGTGTATTGAAGTCGAATATTTATTTTATATTATCCTCTTGGACGAAATTGGAAAATCTACAAAAGCCTGTAATGATTACAACTATAGCTTTGTTACATTGGTTAATAAATTAGGTTGTTAAGAAAGTTATTGCTGTCTTTGTTAAAGTAATTTTTATTGTTTTAGTTTCAAATAAATTTGTGTTCAATTACTTTGACTTCATATATCAATATTTTGGACTTTATGTACCATAAAGGGCGTCACTCTAGCTAAATGTAGTTTTAGTTTTGTTCTAAATGTGGTTTTAGTTTTGTTCTAAAATAATTTTGGTCAATTTTTTAGAGCGTTAAAGGGAACATTGACAAAAAGCAAATTCGAGCAATTTTCTTGTACCAGTTCGAACAAGACCGAAAAGCTGTCGAAACGGTTCGCGATATCAACGATGCGTTTAGCCCAGAAACCACTAAAGAACTGAACGTACTACGCAATAGGGTTTAAAAATTTTCGTAGCGGTGATGAGAGTTTTGAAGATGATGCGCGTAGTGGTCGGGCATCGGATGTTAACAACGAGAAATAGTGAGCCTTAGTCGAAGCTAATCCGCGTATAACTGTTCAGGAGCTTGCCTCTGAATTAGGCCTAACGCATGTGAAGGTTTCTAACCATATGCAGTAAATTGCAAAGTCAAAAAAGCTCGATAAATGAGTGCCGCACGAATCGAATGAAAATCAAAAAAATCGTTGTTTTAATGTGTAGTCTGCAATTCTTTTTTGCAATAAAAACGATACGTTTCACGAATGAATTTTGACGTGCGAAAAAAAGTGAATTCTTTACAATTGGCGATGATTGGCTCAGTGGCTGAACCGCGACGAAGCGCCACAACACTTCCCAAAAGCCGAAAATGCTCCAAAATAAGGTCTGATGCATCATAACTTCTTGAACCCGGATGAAGCGATTACAGCGGAGAAGTACTGTCAAAAAATCAATGAAATGCACCAAAAACCGCGGCGCATGTGCCCGGCATTGGCCAACAGGAAGGAATCAATTCTCCTCCATGACAACTCTCAGGCACCCGTTTCAATGATCACGAGAGAAAAGCTGCATGAGTTGGGCTACGAAACTCTCTATCTTCCGCCATACTAGCCTGACTTCTCGCCTACCGACTACCACTTTTTCAAGCATCTCGACAACTTCCTGCGTGTGAAATTCTTCAAAAATCAACTGGATGCAAAAACTACCTTTAACGACTTCGTCGCCTCTCTAAAAACACTCACTCAACATCACTCTAAAAACTAAACTCGATTAATAAAGTTTTGATTGAGCTTAGATATGCATTTCAGTTTAATGCTTAAAACTGCAATAAGTTTCTTAACAATCTAATATAACTTCATGCCGATTTCTTAAGTTTTCTCAGATAATTTCGAAATGAAGAAAACAAACATACTGATAAATTAGATTTATTAGATTCAATTTTCGATATATGTTATATTTGTATTATTTTTTGGATAAGTTGATAATTTGATAATACAACAATCAGTCTATTAAACAATAATAACAATCAGTCTATTAAAAAATCCTGAAACGTATTGCAAGACATTTATTTCACAAAAGAGTCATATTAAAGGCATTACGCTATCATTTTAATTGGCGCTATTTTTGTTTTTGTGATATTTGTGATAGTTTGAGTTTGGCTGGCGTGTAGTGCAGGCAGGTAACTTTTATTATGGATAAATACATGTTATATTATGGATAAAAAACTCAATGAAATCGTTGTAATTTACTTAAAACAAAATAATTCAGTAAAATTAGAGATCTAAGCTCAGTGCGAAGCTCTGAAAATATTGTAAGTGTAGAAGAGGAGCTCTAGAAATGTCGATTGAGTGACGTGATGCACAATTGGGCATATTTCTCCAAGCAGTTTACTCCAAATTTTGAGAAGTGATTTACATATACATGTTTCTCCGTAAGATTTAAATTGTTCAATACCTGTTGCCTACAGACTATAATCAGTGATTGGGCTACTGCAATATCATCATAAACCACTTTCATTAAATTAAAAATTTTCATGCAAAATTGATTTAACGGCTCTGGATTCTTTTTATGGCGATTTTTGAAGGAGCTTGTTTACATAAATAAACCCCAAAAAATACAGCAACTCAAGGGCAACATCCGTGCTGAAATCACTGCATTAATACCAAATATGTTCACAAAAGTTGTGGAAAATGTCATAAAAATGGCACAGAGTTGCATTGCGGTTAATGACTCACGTTTGATTATCATTATTTTCAAAAATTAATTACCACAAAATTTAAAGAGGAAATAAAAATATTATAGAAAAATAATACCTCTATTATTTCTTTTAAAAATTATAAACAATTAAAATGGTAACATTTTAAGCGCCACCGTTATTAACTAATCATTATTTAAACATTTTCTTTTGCAAAACATTGTTGCATGAGGTTTACAACAGTAATAGGCTATTATATAGATATATTACTCGCCTTGATATCGTTCTGGCACAGTTCTTATTCTGATCTTATTCTGATGGTTTTGCTTGTTGATTATATTACAACCAAGTTTTTTTCGTACGTACATTTCGCTCGTACCCCTTGTATTTGGGCAAAGAAAGTTATCGAATATACGGCGAAAAACGCATTAAAGCAGTACATGTTTCAAACTAAAGTAATTGAATTATAATTGCTGTTAAAGTTAAATAAAGAAGGTAAAATATCTGTTAAGGTTAAACAAAGTAGCTAGAATATCTATTAAGGTTCAATTTAAAAGCTACAGGTATCTACAAATAAACCACTGCCCAATATTCCATACTTTTTTCATAACAAATCAACTAAATTCTCTTGATGATTCTCTTAGTGTACGCACCTTAGAGTACGCAACTACATATACTGAAATCATGTTTGTCGCTTTTATAAAGCAACATTGTTTGCACCGTTGCCGCATCAATATTGGATAATGTATGACGTGATTATAAATTTTAAAAATTTAGTTTAACAATGCTTATTAGTTAAGTTGAAGTGTCATTAATAATGCTTTTACACATATTTGCTTAGCAGGTTAATTCTCAGTGGCGTAACTATAGGGTGGCAGGGCTGGCAAAATGCCAAGGGCCCCCGACCCGATGGGAGCTCCCGGTCCGAGATGCCGCGAGCTCAGAAGTAACCTAACTCTTTTAACAAAATTTAGTAAAAATTATAAAGTTTATATAAGTACTTAAAACCAATTAAAGTTAGACACAACTAAAGACCATATACAAATTCAAATAAATTATTAACATTTAAACGCATTCATAAGAAACGGATGTCGATCAATTTTAGAATGCATCCATTGGTTGTTTCATATTTTGTCGCAGTACTTTGGTAGCGTGAGGGAGCTAGTGATGCTCGGTTAACCAAGAAAGTACTTTTTTCGTGGCGCTGACGGGCTACCGACGCACGATGTTAGGGGAATCCCGGATTTCTATTTTTGAAGTACGAAGGGCTCTACAACGCATTCTTCGTTTGATTGTCATGACAATTGGTCATTTGTATCTTTGATTTTTCATAGCATTTGTGTTATTGAATCTGCAAATAGAGGCAAAGTAAAGTTAATTGTGAAAGTTAGATATCAACATGTCTAGAAAATATTTAAGTGGGAGCGAAAAACGAAAGAGAAAGAGGTCTGAGAATTCTGAAGAAAAAAATTAAAAGTTACCTAAAATTAGTCAGTACTTTAAGAATGATGACTTTATTGATGAAAAAGCCAGTGAACAGAGTGCTCCGAAAGTGAAGAATTGGACGTAACTAAAAGTAACAGTATAGCAGATGCAGCACGTGACACCAGTGTATAGCCAAATCCAGAACAACCACAACAAGGTACAAGCAAAAATTAAAGTGACTCATATTTTAGTGTGAACAATATTGCATCTTCACCATCTATTACTGATAAGGGTAATTTTAAAGAACTAAATGATCAAGTGAGACGTTTCGCGATCGAGAACGTACATTGTAAACCTAAGGATCCTTTTTTAAAACACAGTGGCAATAGATATTTCCTAGAAGTGAACCATGTGAACCATGTTGAATGAACCTAGTGAACCATGTTGGTTATTCGCAAATCGGGCATCTAAAAAAATATAAAATGTTTGGATGGAAGGCTATGACGACTGTAAACATATAGTAGATGCCATAGAAAGACACGAGACATCGAAAATTCACCTGAATTCTCGTCTTACGTATCAACAATGGCGGCAACAATGGAAGAGCAAGAGTCCATGATCAAGAAAGAAAAATCTTTTTGGCGCCAAATACTGGACTCCTTGATGTTACTCTGACACTTTCGACGAGTAATTTTGCCTTTCGTGGACAAAGAGAAAAGGCAGATAGCAATGATCCATGTTCCCGAGAAAACTTTTTGAGTATTGTTGAGTTATTAGCAAAATACGATCCGATATAACAAGAATTGTTAAGTAAACCAAACGGCCAGATAAAATACTTAAGTCCAAAAATACTAAATGAGCTCATTTCTGTTCCGGTTCTGAAAACAAAAAAAATGCACTCATAAATGAAATAAATCCCGCACCACTTTACTCTATCATATACTATACAAGATATTTCAAAAACAGATAAAATGTGTGAACTTTACCATTATTGTATGATCGAGAAAGACGAAAATGGAATCCCAAAGGCGCTCGTCATTAAAGAGTCATTTTTGGGATTTATAAAGTTACGGACCAAACTGCCTTAGCAATGTCCAACCAAATTATTAAATCCATAAATGACAAACATATATCTCTAAATAAGTGTCGAGGACAAGGATATGAAGATGCTAACACAATGAAAGGCAGTTATGGTGGAGTTCAAAAACTCATAAAAGATATCGAGCCAAACGCGGTATATGTTCACTGTGCAGCTCATAATTTAAATCTGGTACTTAATGATGCAGTAAGAGAGGTTATTGATATGCATCATTTTTTTGAAACAGTTCAACAACTTTATAATTTTTTTGGGTATAGTATCAAAAGATGGAATATCTTATCAAGTTTTATATCTGATAAAGAAAGAGGGTCTTCAACTTCGATAACATTAAAAATACTGAACTTATGATGCTATTTTTGCTTTAAAAATTCGGTTTGCTGAAGTCCAAAAAGCGCTAACGAAAACAATTCTGTTAAATTGCAAATCAGATGAAAGAAATTAAACTATTTCACTCAAGAAGATGATTCAGAACTACAATGTTATTATGTTATTGGTTTTCCATTGCAAAATTCTACAAACTATCCATGCAGCCTCTAAACCTCTTCAGTCTCAAACCACCGATCTCTCAAATGCCTTAAAACGTTTGAAAATTTGTCTGGAAGAATTGGAAATGTATAGCCATGAATTTGAAAATTTAAAAAAGGAAGCATATAGTGTAGCAGAAAATTAGTCCCTCAACCTTGAATTTCCTAAAACTCGCCAGAGATAGGTGAAATGCCATTTTGACAAACTTTGCGAAGATAAGCGTCTCCAAGATCTGGAAAGTTTGTTCAAAGTGAACATATTTTATAGAGTATTGGATATCATTATTAATCAACTTCGCGTTCCCTTACAATGAATGAAAGTGTTTCCAATTCTAGAGAAGATATGTCTAAATTATTTGCCAGAGAAATTCTGAGTTTTCGGTCCATCTTCAGAGATGAAATAGAAAAGTCTTCGTGTATTAGAGAACTTGCTGATTTATTAATAATAAAGAATCATTTTATGTCGTGCAGCTTTCCTGAAGTATGTGCTGCATTAATGCTGTATGCTGCATTAATTCCTGTGACTACAGTTAGTGCTGAAAAATCATTTTCGAAACTAAAATTAATAAAAACCTATTTAAGAAACTCGATAGGACAAGACAGGCTACGTAACTTGACTATTCTGTCTATTGAAAATTCTATGGCCCGATCTTTAAACTGATGATGTTATTGATACTTTTGCGGAACAGAAAGCTGGGAGAAAAGAATTTTATTAATAAATATCTTGTTAATATTAAATTGTTATTTCATTAAAATTATGTAAACCTATGCTTTTGAAAATAAAATTTATTAGATATTTAACTAAAATCCCCACAATATTAGTAAAAATGTTGGGTTAATACTTAAGTGATTTATTACAGTTAAATTACAATGTAACGATTTTTACTGGGAGAGCCCCATCCAATCAATTTGCCACGAGCCTCAGATGGTATAGTTACGCCACTGTTAATTATAATCATAGTTTTTTGATATAATAATGCTGATATAGTAATTTGACGATTTTTTATTGGTAGCTTTAGGTCTTTGATCTTTGTTGTAAAAAACTGCTTTCTTTAAAATTTTTGACGTAAATTTAACCAACGATTATGGTTAAATTTACGAAAATTCTTTCCTTTACACCATGTATTTGTTTTTGTTTTCGAATATATTTTATTATTCGAACTCATATATTTGTGGAATGATCTCTGTTCATCTCTATTTTAATTTCTTGATGGTTTATATGCAATCACAGTAATGTCCAGCTTCATTTTTTCCATGTTGCCTTGCCAAGTTCATGGGCTACCCGTTTGTTAACTATTTGGCTACTGTAGATTATAAAATATATAACATTTCTATAAATGTTCGTAACGAAAAATATATCAAACGACAAACACATAAAAAATTACATAATAGCAAAGATCTATTAATTTGATTTAACACTCTTCCGCGCATAAGGTTTGCAGATGTCCTCAACACTCCTTGATTAACGTCCGCCGTACCGAAAACTAACTCGTTATTCATTTGTTTTCAGAAAAATACCGAAACTTCCAAACGAGTTCGTGATTATTTAACAAAAGGTGACTGATTACTTTGTAAACTTTTCTAATTAATGGCGGCAAACTTATTCCGGTAGACATTCTTGTTCGCATCAGTTGGAAAATCCCTTCCCGATTCAAATTCCCGTTTAATTGCCGCGGCTTGACAATGAAAACTGTTCACTATCGGTCAAATTGCTAAGAAGACAAGGACTATATAGTCGGATTTATGGACGGGAGTTAAACGTTATGCTTGTTTTCATATTTCGGCAATTACATTTGTTGCGAAATGCGCCGGCTTAAATGGTGTTGCTATTAATTTTGCGGTTTAAGCTGGTTCAGAAAGTTTTACGTTACGTCTACAATGTTTATCTTTGTTAATTAGAGTTGCTTTTTACTACTATTATTAATATTCAGCCCTTTTAAATAATGTGAAGAAAGTTTCTCATTTAACCTTTTTTTGACAAATTGTCAGCTTGGCCTGACCAAAATCTATGTAAATAAAAATGTAAATGTTCGTTTGTTCAAAATCTTAAATCTCCGAAAGTTCTTCACCGATTGCTTTGAAACTTTGACACAATGTTGCATTCGAATATGCACGTGTTTTCATATATGATTATATAGATGTCTATGACAGATAAAAATATGCTTTTTTAAGCAACGCCATCCATTGGACGTAAAGGCAATACAGGCTATACTAAGCATTTTACGGCAATGGGAGCGCCATCTGTTGAATGTAATAGCAACACACGCAAAACTATACATTGCTCATGCCGGACAGCGTGCTTCTTGACAGCTGCCGTCACTTAGCATTTTCAATGTTTCCGATTGCAATGTTAAATTGAATTTTCATAGAATTCGATTTAATTTCATTTTAATTTAATTATTTCGTGTGATATTGCGTTGGAATTAAGCTGTGTCGTCTACCATAGCGGTCATTCGTGAGTATAGTTTACTTGTTTCATTTTTTAATGCTTTTCATTTGGTGTTAACAATTTTTCTTATTTTTCAGTGCAATTGGCGGTGGAATTGAGCTGTGTCGATTGATTTTCATTTGAAGTCAAATTATAAATTGTGAAATTAACCTCTTCGGAGTGATTTATTGGAATTTGAGCTCTATCTATTAATCTGCATTTGAATTGAAATATTTCGTTAGTATTTTTTCTTGTATTTTCTTTGTTTTTTTTTGTTCGTGTTTTTCGTTTTTTAGAGATTTGCAATTTTATATGCTTTTGTTATAACTTTCTTTTTTTCCTTTTCATTGCAACCGATCTGCTTTAGTTCATCAAAATAATGCCTCGCAGAAGATCAAACTTAGGTCGTCGTACTCGTGGAGCAAAAGTAGTGCGACGAGTAATTGCAAATCAAACTGAGAAAAAACGGGCATCAGCGAACCAGCGAAACAGACAAAGAATCACACAAATACATGCCGAGGAAGCAGCAGAGCGACGTGCACCCAGACTTGAGGATACACGGTTGCTACCACGGCGATATCGTTCTTCAGCTTCAAATCTGCTTCGTTCTCATCAGAATGAACACGACAGGCTGAGAGTGCCTAAAAGACATCAATGAAAAACAGCAGATCAGAGTTAAACACGACTCCATGCTCAGCAATCACGCGATTACAATCACTTTGCATTCTGGTACAACTCAGCTGACGATTATAGTTTGAGACTATTTTCCAGACAATGGAACAACAAAACATATTGTATACCCACAAGCATTGTAAAATTACATATATTGGAAACGTGTGCTTTCCTTTTTCTTTATTTTCTATTTAACCATGCGTGAGTGAGCCATGCGTGGCCGGATACAGCTAGTATAAAATATAATTTTGTTATATTAAGGTGTAGTAAAAGTATTTGCATATTTTCCTTTATTATAAATAAGGGCTTATATAAGGTATTTTTTTTTTGTGCGCCTGAACTTTAAATCCAAATAAAACAAAAACTAAATTAGATATCTTGAAACTATTTATTTTATGCGAAATAACATTCAATGGCATTGATGTTTGAAAACAATTTCGGGCAAATTTCAGCCGCGGGTACTTCTGACAAAGCGCATTCTGTTAATGTGATTTCCGCCCACTTTTTCAAGCAATTAGAGTCTCTTGTTCATTGAAACTATACACCCGTGCATTGTCTTGATGGCAGAGGATCTATTTCTTTTACAAATGAGGACTTTTTTTGAGGATATATAATATGAGGATTTCTTCGCTCAACCGATGCAATAACGACGCATCACACTCTCCAGTTATTGTTTTTCCTTTTTCCAACTAATCGGCGTAGATGATTCCGCGTGCATCCCAAAAAACTGTGTCCATAAACTTACCGGCCGATTTTATCGTCTTCGCATTCTTCGGAGCACGTTCGCCTTCAAAAACCCACTATTTTGATTGTTCCTTTGTCTCTGGAGGGTAGTAGTTCATCCATGTTTCGTCCACAGTTATGTATCGACGCAGAAACTCATCAGGATTGTGACGAAAAACCGCCAAAACAGGCTCAAAAACGAGCGCGTTTATTCCCCACTGAGAGCAAACGGGGCGTCCAACATGTCGAAATTTTTTTCACACCCAATTTTTCGCGTTAAATTGAAAACATTGTACCTTGCGATAAGCCTGTGGCTTAAATTATTTCGCGCACTTTAATTCGTCCATCCCTTAAAATCTTGTCGTGGATTTTGTCAATCATTTCGGGAGAAGTCGCTTCCATTAGAGGTCCCTAACGATGTTCATCTTTTGTGAATGTACGGCGACATTTAAACTCATTCACCCAATTATAAACAGTTGCAAACACAGGAGCAGACGTACCATGAACTTTATCCAACTCTTTCAGTGTTAAGCCTTTTAAATGTAAATGTTTAATGACTACTAGAAACTCACTTTTTTCCATCTTTCTAAATAAACAAAAGTTTCTTTCTTCAATCGACAATAATAAACCATGTCATGACTATAACTTTGACAGCTATAAGGTAAATAATGATGCTTACTAAAAACAAACCACTTCCGATGCTACGAACGCCCTCTGGATTTTCTATGGACTTATTGAATGGCCTTCAAATAGCGTGAAATGCGTTCGGAATTTTTTAATTCGGCAAATATATCTCTCGGTTGGGCGATTATGTGCACCTTATCAGATTCAATAAATTTGACAACAATTTGCAAGAGTTGTTCTTATATTAAACGTTCCATGATGCTTTGCCGAGCATTTCATGTGCTATGATGACATTTGCGATAATAATTTGAGAGCGACCCCTATCGGAAGATAAGATACCAAAAAAAATCTCCCTTTACTTCACTCCTTAGATATTTAATTCAATTTCATCTTTTATCGCGATAAATAAATATTCCTTCAGTATTAAAATTTTTTCTTCTTATTTTTTTATGGAGACCTAATGTTTGCCTGTTCAATCTTCCGAAGGCTGTTCAGACTGGATCACTTTCCTAAGAAGTAGATGATCAGCTATCTTTCCATCTCTTAGGTGATTTCCCTGCGTACTGCTGGTTTTCCGTCTTTAACGATGTGAGCCAGTTTGTGCTGATCCATCATCTCCACATAGTCTCGCCAATATCTCCGTCTTCTTCTACTCCATCGCAGTATATCCTCTACTCCGCATGTTGCTCTTACGTCGCTGTTACTCACTCTATCCCTAAGTGTCATTCCCGCTATTGCTCGTAGAATATTCATTTCCGCTGTTCGTGTCATGCATTTGGTTTTGTTTGTGTCAGCTCGCGTCTCGACACCCTAGATTAGTACCGGTCTTAAGCTAATCTTGTAAATTAAAATTTTACTATCAATGCGCCTGTGACTATTTCTCCAGATAAGGCCTTATTTTGCTGAGCCGAAGCATTGTTGACTTGTACTTTAAGGTCATTTACTGGGTCACTACTACTTGATGTGTCAGTTCTTTAGTAACGAAAACTCATTACTTGTTCAATTAGTTTGTCATCTACTACCAGTTTACCTCCCATCGGCTCCTTGGAAAATTTACATACATTTTGTTTTGACGATGGAGACATTATATTTTTATTAGGTTTGGTGGAATTTTTTCAGCTGACTTTGTAAGTAAATAAGTAACTAAGTAAGTTCTCTGTTTCTTCTAAAATCACCGCATTGTCTGCGTAGCATATGAAGGTTATTGGTTCTTCATTCACTCTATATCCCTTATTCATTGTTGTCACTTCCTGTAAGATTTCGTCCATTGTAAGGTTGAAAAGAAATGGACTGAGGCTATCGCCCTGCCTTATTACTTTTGATGTTGACATATATTTTGTTGCTTGATCTTCAGCTTTTATTCTAGATATATTCGTGTTTAATTTATCAATAATATTTACGATTAACAGTGTGATTTGTTTCTTTCTTAGAATATTTAATATATCAGCGTAGCTAGACTGTCACCCGCCTTCGTTAGATTTATGAAACATATATAGGCAGTGTAACTAAATTCTATAACATTTTCTTTAATTTGTCTTATTATTATAAAGACATCAGTCGTTAATCTATTTTGCCAGAATCCTTGTTGTTTATCTTTGTTTGATTCCATTGCGAAATAATCAGTCGGCGGTTTTTAACATAACCGTCAAAATGAGCGAAATAAGTTGCGAAATTAGAGCAATTTTAAAACATAATTTTAAAAACTATTTAGAAGCGATTTGTGCAAATACCAGAAGATAGATTAGCAAACTAGAGGAAGCGGACTTGAGTCTTGAAGATAGGGGAACACCAGTTCATCCACGATCTCTCGATGATGACGTGTTAAGTGTAGATGTGGTTGCAAATTCTAGAACAACGTATAGGAAACTTTCAGGAGAATTAAGAGTATCCCACAATACCGCTCACTGGCATTTGAGAGGTATAGGAATGGTGCCAATGAACTGTAGAAGCATCCGTCATGAACTGTCTCCGCATAATCATGAAACTCCCTTGGCGAGGGAGCATATATCGGTACCCTGATGAGTCTAACCAACAACAGACGAATCATGTGCCCCCCAATGTAAGACGGGGCACATGATTTGTCTGTTGCATGATTCGTCATGCCCGGTGGGGCTTCCTCCCGGTCAAGCAACTAACCATTGCTCATAGATATATATATATATATATATATATATATATATATATATATATATATATATATATATATATATATATATATATATATATATATATATATATATATATATATATATACACACGCAGTATATCGGAAAAATAACAAAACTTTTTAAATTTAAAGAAAACTACTTGCCCCATCTATCGAAGCAATATATAATCTGTATATTTCCTCTATACTCTGCTGTATATTTCCTCTATAAAACAAGATCACCATTATTAGAATCGATAAACAAATTGTCAAGTTATAAATTGACAAGCTTAAAGTGACAGTATCTTTTGTCACCTCGTCATAAAAACGCGTTGGAACAAAGGGTTAATATTAAATTTGGTTTCAACCTCGCTCAAACTTTTACAGACATATTTAAATTGATACAAAAAGTTTAGGGTTATGATTGCTTATACCGCCCCGTGTTCAAAGACGACCTAAAGCCAGGCCGCTCAAAAATAAAAAGTCGCGATGGTAGAAAAAGTGCGTGAAATGTGAAATTATCTCGGTTTTATGGAGCGATTGTGATAGAAAATCGTTGGAGTGAAGACCGAATATCGAAGTTGATTTTTGTTACATGATCATGCACCATTTCACAGGACTGTCGCTGACAGTGAATTTTTGGCGAAAAAAACAAGTTTGTGATTCAACATCTTCACTATTTCCTGTTCCCGAAATCCAAACTGGCCATGAAAAGAGCGTTTTATGATAGTGTTACACAAGTCCAAGCAACCGTGAGGAGGGTTATTGGGGCGATTCCGAAAACGACATAAATATATATATATATATATATATATATATATATATATATATATATATATATATATATATATATATATATATATCTATATATAAGATAATTTTTTATGTGAATTTGAAAAAGAAAAGTTTGCATAAACAAACCGCAAACCTCGAGGGCAACATGGATGCTGAAATATCTGCATTAGTACTAGATATAGTGAGAAAAGTTATGGAAAATATGTTAAAAAGGACACAAAGTTGTATTGCCGCTGATAACTCATTTGATTGATATAATTTTCAAAAATTAATTAGCTCAACATTTTCAGACGAAAAAAATTAGAGCCAAAAAAAAATGCTGCCTTGTTTTTTATAAAAGCTTTTTAAAAAGTAATTCAAATGGTAGCGTGAAATTTACCTCACATTTTATTTCAAAGAAACTAAAATTAATCCCACTATTTAGCATATATTGAACACAAAACCTGATATAGTTTTTGCTGATTTACCTTTATATTTCTGAGAGCCATTGCAATGATGAGTAAAAGTAAACATATCAAATCATTTATTTTTATAATGTTATGAGGTATTTTTCTTATAGTTTCAATTCAGTTGGTAGCAATTCTTTGTCTTTCTGTCCCGTTTTGTAATGCCAAGCATACACCTTTCCATTTCCCCTGTGCAATCCGAAGCTTTTTTGAACTTATTGTGATGTTATTGTCCATGTTTCACTTCCGTATGTCAAAACAGGCAGCACGAACTGATTAAAAACGTTTCTCTTCAGAAAGTGGGAGTTTATTCCTAAATACTATATTGAGCCGGTCAAATGCCTGTCAGCCATACTTAACCCACCGTTCCACCTCCCGGGAAGTATCACCCTCCATTGAAATCCTTTGCCCAAGATGTACTGGTCCACAACTTCCAAATCACTTCCTAAAATAGAAATTCTTCTGTTGACAGAAAATTTTTTAATCATAACCTGACTCTTTTTTAGGTTTGTTTTCAAACCAAATGGTTCTCCAGCCCTTTGCACCTCTAGTAAGTATTCTTGTAGCTCATCTAGGTCTTGTAAGAGGAGAATCATCTGCGAATCTAAAATGGCTTAGGTATGCATCATTGATTTTTATTCAAAGATATATATATATATATATATATATATATATATATATATATATATATATATATATATATATATATATATATATATATATATATATATATATCTTTGTAGGTTTCCATAGGCTTTGTCTATTCCTTGGTTAAACAATGCATCCATTATGGCTTGCATGGTTACTGAATCAGATGCCTTTTCATAGTCAATAAAAGCCAAGCACAGTGGCATAGTGGATTTATTGTGCCTTTCTATGGTCTTTTGGACAACCTGAATATGGTCCATTGTACTAAATCCACTTCTGAATCCTGCCAGCTCTCTTGGTTGTGCGTCATTTAGTGTCCTTAATATCATTTTAGATATTATATTGGTGAAAACTTTGTACATAACTGATAGGAGGCTTACTGGGCGTTTTTTAAATATTCCTGTGCTCATTTCTTATGAAGAAGAATCATTTCAGCATTTTTCCATAGACTGGGTAATTTTTGATCTATGACAATTTTGACATTATTTCATGTAAAGTTCGACCACCAGCGTTTAATATTTCAACCGTTACATTGTTCTTTTCTGGAGCCTTTCCATTCTTCATCGCTTCTATGGCATTCGTCACTTATTCCAACAGCATATCTGGCATTTGCTCTTCCGTGGGCATTGTCTTTAACTGGTTCTGATTTTCATATAATGTTGAATAACATTTTTCTGATAACCTCTAACATTTCCGTGTGCTCCCTACACACTGTGATATCCTCACGTATTAAGGCAATTATTTGTGTCGTTTTATTTATCAGCTTATGTTTGGCCTTCCCTATTTTATTATTCCCTTGTTTTCTTCTTGTGTTTTTTGCACTAGCTGCGTGTTGAACCGACGTGTGTCCTCTCGAATACGTTTTCTTATAGTTTTGCAAAGCTCAGCGTACTCGACCCTGCCATTGGAACTGTCTGCATTCTTCATTGTCGTCCGTTTGTTCATTAAATCGATAGTCCCATTGCAGATTTTTAACTGTTTGAAACTTTTCTCTGCTGGTGCTATTACAGTAGCCGTTTCAACAGGACATTTTCCGTAGCACATTTTCGATGATTTTTCCATACTGATCTGTTATTTCCATCTTCTCTGGGTCTTGCAGCACAGCAAAGCGGTTCGACAAAGCAATCTCAAAATCATTGCCCCTCTGCAGCAACTTCTTACAATTCACTTTGTCCTTCTTCGATCTTACCATTCTTGTAGGTTCTCTTCGACAATTTATCCTAATCTTTGCTCGTACCATTTTATGGTCACTTCCAACATTAAAACGGTTAAGGACAGTACAATTGCAAAATTATATCTATATATATATATATATATATATATATATATATATATATATATATATATATATATATATATATAATATATATAATATATATATATATATATATATATATATATATATATATATATATATATATATATATATATATATATATATATATATATAATATACATAATATATATATATATATATATATATATATATATATATATATATATATATATATATATATATATATATATCCATAACTAGGAAGCTTGCGTCAAATCAGATATGATATTGGTCGAGAGTACAAAATGAATGTATTCACGGCAGAAATTAGCATTGCTTCAAATGAGACAGAAAAAATATATCAGCTGATGGTATTGTGGATTTTTTCAAATCTGTCATATTTTTGTCTGTCTAAAATATAAGGTAATATTTCAATTAATAATAACGTACTATTGTCTTAATAAATACATTTCTATATTGTTAATAAAAGAGGAAAATATATTTTACAGTGTTGCTAATGAAAAATTAAAGTATTCAATTTTTTATCCAACAACTTTCCTTCGTCAACACCGAACAATGGAACGAATCGTTCTGCCTCCTCCGACGCCGTAAAACAGCTTTTAGTTAATGAAAATCCGGCTATAAAAATCGAATCCTTGTGTCGTTTTTAAACATCCTCTCAACTTGATTTCAGTTTAATTGGTTCGAGAAGTTCATTGCCGGTTTATGTTTTTATTTAGCGCCTAGATTTTATGGCGCATATAATTTACTAACTATTCATTGAATAGTTTTAGGTCTATGGGTATTTATTTAGCTCTTTCTTTTTGATAATCCATTTATGAGTATCATTGAAACACTACTGTGTATTCAGTATGACTGGATATATACGAAGTTTGATATTTAAAGCTTTACAGTATCAACAAGATTATTATCAAGTTAATCCAGAGATATTTTCTTTTTTTTCATTTGATTGTGCCCAATTTTTATTTATATCCTTCTCTCTGCCTTATATATATATTATTTATATATATATATTTATATCCTTACCTTATATATATTTTATTTATATCCTTCTCTCTACCTCTAGTACTGGCTTAATTTTATTAGCAACTATTATCTCAGGGAGTGGTACATGAAATTGTGCCATTGTATTTGAAACTGCTGTCTTATCATCATTAAAACTAATTTATGTTATGAAATCTCTGCCCGGTAGATTAATAGATGTATTAGTGTATTAATAGATGGCGATATTCAGTGGTCAGTAAGATCATGCGATGTAACCCTTCTCGACATCTTCCTGTGGGGCTTCCTCAAGGACAAATCTATTCTAGTAATCCGCAAAGGATTACCGATCTGAAGCAAAACTTGTGTCAAGTTACTAGTGAAATTGAACCGCAATTGTAGCAAATTTTTATTGACAATTTTACGCAAAGAATGACCATTTGTAAAAACAGTCGAGGGGGACATTTGGAGAATAATATATTTAAAACACAGTTGCCATGACTCCACTGTTTCATAAAATAAACATGCAAGCATGTTATTTTTCTAAAATTGTTAGTTTTATTTAAAAAGGAAATCCCAAACAGCCAGCCAAACAGGAACAGCCTTGGATTTCAAATCTGCGACAAGAAAAAAAACTATTCCCAAAAAGTGGCAAATATTTCCTGATATTTCTGTATAAAATTTCATTAAGAAATCTCGCGATATTTCATTAAGAAATCTCGCGAAAAAGCGTTCTCGAGATATTTGACCGATCCCATACATAATAGCGACCCTGTACATATAAATATATATATATATATATATATATATATATATATATATATATATATATATATATATATATATATATATATATATATATAATATTAAGAACACTGAATGACGCACAACCAAGAGAGCAGGTAGGATTCAGAAGTGGATTCAGTACAATGGACCATATCCTGGTTGTCCAACAGACCATAGAAAGGCCCAATGAATATATCATGCCACTGTGCTTGGCTTTTATTGACTATGAAAAGGCATTTGATTCAGTATCAACGCAGGCCATAATGCATTGCTTAACCAAGCGATAGGTAGAGCCTATGTGAACCTACTGAGATCCATGTATGAGGAAGCTACAGCTACAGTTCACATGGAGGACTTTGAAGTTAAAATCAACATAGAATGTGGTGTACGGCAGGGTGACTCAATATCGCCTGTTCTTTTCTGTCTGCCTTGAAGAGGTATTTCGTAATCTGGATTTGGAACAGCAGAGAATAAAAATCAATGGTGCGTATGTAACCATCTATGATATGCAGGTGCCATCTTAGATTCGCGGATGATATCGTTCTCCTTTCACAAGACTCAGATGCAAAGGGCGGGAGAACCATTTGGCTTGAAAATAAACCTAAAAAAGAGTCAGATTGTGTTTAACAAATTTGCTGTCAACAGAAAAATTTCTATTTTAGGAAGTGATTTAGAGGTTGTGGACCACTACATATATCTTGGACAAAGGATTTCAATGGAGGGTGATACCGCCCGGGAGGTGGAACGGCGGGTCAAGTGTGGCTGACAGGCATTTGGCCGTCTCAATATAGTATTTAAGAGCAAACTCCCACTTTGTCTGAAGTGAAAGGTTTTTAATTAGTGCGTGCTGCCTGTTTTGACATATGGAAGTGAAATATGGACACTCACATCACAGTTAGTTCAGAAGCTTCGGGTTGCGCAGAGGGGAATGGAAAGGTGTATGCTTGGTATTACAAAGCGGGCCGAATCATGATTATTATTATTAACACTGATATCATTGTTGTCATACCAAAAACCGTCGTTGGTATCAAACCTGTAAACGATATATAAATGATGGATATCATAAATTAAATATCATAAATTTATCCGCCTGGAGTATTTTTTACGAAAAATAATGAATAACTAATTTGTTTAAAAGTTGGTAAATTTAGAAAAAGTTAGTAAGAAAAGTTTATAAGGAAATTGCTCCACAGTCAAGGTAGATAGCAGAAAAAAAAAACAGAGGCCATACAGAGGCATTTTAACTCAGTACTTATTCTCATATAACTCACCTATATTTCGCTGATATATGCACTAAAAGTCCAAACAAAATAAGAAAACTATCCTCTTTCAATATTCCCTATGAAATAAGATTCTTAAAACAAATAAAATGTTGCTTTTTGAATGAAGTAAAGACGCGTTCTAACGTTTTAATTTCGATCTAAGTTGTAATTGTTGTCTAATTCGATTTTAATTAAATTCCTGCACTTTTACCTTAAACTGACCTACCCTTCTTATTGATTTTCATGTCTTTGTATTAGAATCTTTTTTTACGGTCTGCAATTTTTGGGTAATTTTTTTTTAAAGCAAAACATTCCATCATTTAACAGTTACCATTCAAACAAACAACTATCAAAGTATTTATAAACAAACAAGTCTTATTGGCGCTTGGCCGAAAGATCTTTGACAAATAAGCCGCCGCCGCCATACGCATCGTCGGGTTACTTGTGACACTATGGCTTCTGTTAAAGCCGCCCTTCGCACGATCGGTGCCGAACATGTTATCGTCATATTCAGAAAAGCTATAGATAATCAAGAGAAAGCAACCCGCCCATTCGTGCGCCGTTGCAATGTCGAAACTAGTCAATATTGCGCTACAATGCCCCATCCAGCCCATTTTCCAGATTTGATCCGCTCCGATCTCTTTCTCTTTCCAACGTGAAGAAATGGCTACCTTGAAAAAAAATCGATCAAATGATAATTTCAAAAGTCTAATAGGGTAATAGTACCCTATAAATATTGACCGATTTTGATGAAATAAACCGAAAAATATATTTTTCAAATTAATTTTAAGAGTTTACGAGTTGCTACACGGGTCAATCTCTTTATATTAGTTTTAACTTACAATCTATAATACTTTTTTTAATGTAATAATAATTAACTTAAAATTATAATAATTAATGTAAATTAAAGCTAAATTCTCCTAATATTGACCACTAAACACTAATTAATGACCACTAGATTCCAAATAATGACCGCAAATAATAACTGTAATTTTATTTAAATAGAATTATATAAATTGACTATTTTTAAATTTAAAAACACACTTTTCTTTATTAGTTGTCTTCATAAATTACTATATATGATAAAACATAGAAAATTATATATCTTCACAAATAGAAAAATAATAGTGTTTAGGACAATAATTATCTTTAAATTTATATTAAAGTATGGTGATTATCACTTATATTACTCACTATCAGAAAAGTAACTTTTTTTCACAACCAATTTTTGGAATCTTTATTATTCTTTCTCTCTTCTTTATCCATTTGTCGTTTACGTAATTCTATTTTTTTTTTCGCTTGCGCTTTTCTAATGTGTCTTCTTCTTTTTGTTTATTTAATAAAAGCTCTTAGTTCTTTTTCTCCCTCAGCTTGTTGAAGTTTTAATTATTTTTCTTTGATTTCAAGCTTCATTTTTGCCATCTCCAATTCTTAATATTTTTGTGATGTAATGGCATAAATTGATTCCGTCTTATCTTTTTTGTTTTTTGTTTAGTTTTATCAATTTTTGGACAGTCACAATGTTTTCCTAAATTTTACGTTAATTGTTAGTTTCTATGCTATCATTTTTGAGACTATTTATTGTCATATTTATATTATCTCCATTGTCATTACCGTCTCGTCCCGGGAAAAGACCCGTCTCCTGCATCAAAGTTACAGAAAACAAATTCACTTGAACTGTTGTTTTTTAATAATTCATATTTCAGCGGAATATAGCAACAATGCCTTTTACTACATGGTCCTTTGTGTTCTGTGCTGTACCTATCCTTCCAAATCTTCTGCAAAATGTTGTATTTCTTGCCATTTCGCATCTTCTTCAAATATCGTAATTGCTACCTCCTTCATTCAATATTAAAAACCCAAGATAGACGAATTGGCTCATTACCTTAAATTGCCCTATTTGACTGGTGTTTAATGTTAGATATGTTGTTTTGACAGTTGACAATCATTACTTTCGTTTTCTCCTCGTTTATTTCTAGTCCATATAAACGGCTTTCATTCTTTGTCCGTCCCTTGGCTGATCTGGCAAGAATTGTAGTGTCATTGTAGTGTCAGCTTAAATTAAATATTTGAATACCGTCAACCGGTCCAAGCCTTGAGAGCTGCAGACATAATATATTTACCATAAATGTTGAATATAATCGGCGATAGGTTGCATCCTTGTCTGGTTCTCTTATAGACGCAAAATCATCAGATGTCCGATCATCTATTTCACTCTGTTTTTGTGATATAGATGACAAATTAATCCAATCTGGTGATCTCATACCCTCATTTCTTGCAGAATTTACCATAATTTCTCCCATTCTAAGCTATCAAATACCTTCCGATAATCAAGGAAACATGGATGATTAATTTCTCTGACTTTTTCGATTATATATTGAACGTTGAATATCTGTTCATGTGTACCTCTTCCTGAAACGAATCTCCCTCTGCTCTGGGGGAATCTGCCATAATCTTATATTGAATGTTATGCATTTAGTTCTTATTATGCATGACTTTAGTGCGTTTAATTGCTTTCGATTTAATAAGATATTTTAAGATATTTTTATATCGACAAAATTTTATATTACCTCTCACTGCTGAGCACCAACACCAACAATTAGAGTGGTGCTACCGACATTCTGCGGCGATACTCTGAGTGTGGTGCAATTGCGTTTAGGGATGAATCGTAATTTTGGAGAAGAAAAGATGAATACTAAGGTTTAGGTAGGGCGGCATGTTATGCAGCATAAACTATGGTGTGGGGAACTATAGTGGATTACCTTTGATAGCTTGAGTCATGGTAATCTGTCAAACTATATATTCAGAAAATTCGGAAACCTTATCTGTTACCATGTCTTAGAACGTTCTAGAAACATATTTTTTTACAATGAAACAATAATCCCTAAACAGCAATGGCAGGGTTAGGGTTAGATTTATTAAAGTTATTTTTGAATTTGTCTACAAGGTCTTCAATTTCTTCATCATGTAAGCTTTTAGTTTGACTTCTGAATGCTTCCAATTATCCTAAAATACTAGAAACCCCGAGACAGCAGACACTGCCTAGACTAACCAATGAAAAAAATCGAGGTGGACTTTATTAATCATTACTGGGCAACGTACTGAATTCCAATTTTTTGATGCAGATACCTTAATTCCAAAAATGAATACAAATTCAAACTAATTGATGGTTAACATACCTCTAGTATGTGTACCCATAAGTACACAGTATTTTTCGGATGCAGTCTGCCATACTATATCCTTCACGCTATCCTGTGGTGAACGTTCGCAACAATCAGATTGCGCAAAACCATCATTGACCCACCTAGTTCTCAAATTTAAAACGTATTAATTCTTGCTACTACGATTTCGAATTTTTTGTTAAACAAAAGCTACTAAAATTATTTCGCTTCGTGAAGACCTTATGACAACTATACTTAATGAGACTATAATATTGTGATATTTTTAATTGTTATAATCAATTTGTTATTACTAATCTAACATGACAGAAAACTAAAAAATTTAAGTTTTTTATTCTTTGTTTAAGAATTATCTTAAAAAAATAGTTAATACACAATAGGCACATTTTATGAAAAATCAGTGAAAATTTTTCTTCCGCCAGAATTTTTTTCCTTCAAATATCTAGATGATACTATAATTTTTTCAAATTTTAAAATGAATATTATAAATATTAGTAAAATAATATTTTTTTTTTTACTTGCTACGGCCGGTTTTGAGGCAGTGTAACGGCATAGCGCTCATAGCGCTCGCTCTGAGGTGCTATATTATCGACATTAAATTAAAAGTATTACAGAATTCTGGGAGTTAGGACTTTTTTATTGGAAATTTCTCGTTTATTAAAATCCCTGTAACTTTAATAGTTTTCGAGTTATTTGGGAAAAACTAGACTCCTTTTTTACGAATCTTTATTTGTTAATAACTTTTGCAATTGTTTATGTGCCGTTTTCAAACTTTTGCACATTTTTTTAGATCTTATTCTAAATCCAATAAGCCTTCGCTCATATTTTAAATCGAAATAGCAAGAATTAACACGTTTTTAAACTTGCAAACTAGGCTAGAGGCAAGGACCTACAGCTGAGATAAGTTTTAGATAGCCTAGATAGGTCTAGGTACCAGGTATGCATGAAAAGTTGCAAGTGGGCTCGTGGAGAATATTTTCGAATGTTAAGCTCAAGCTCGATCAGCTTAAAATCAGGAACCGATCTCGGGAGACATTTGCTGACGTTTGGGGGGCGGCTGAGAAAATAAGCAATTATTATGTAGAGCAGGAAAAAAATCCTTGTTTTTGGAATATTTTTAAAGAATTAAGGTTCGCTTAAAATAAACAAAAATCCAAAACACGTATAATGATTTTAACATGCAAAAACGAAAAGCGGATATCAACTAGAATCACGTTCAGTTTCCAATAAAAACAGACTTCAGAATTTCCCTGAGAAAATTCCTTGTTTGAATAAAAATAAAAATATTCTCGACTTTATTCTATTTTATTCAATTCAGGCTGTCGATTCCGACGTCGAGATAACCCGGACCGGCACGTACGCTCTGACCAAATCCGCCAAAAAGTGCACTTTTTCCAGTTGTCAGACCTGTCTGCAGCCTTCCCATTCTCCAATGGGCGCTGCACTTCTGCAAATTGATGGCTACAACAACGTTCGCAAATCTGCGCTCGACTATTCGGCCACCGCTTTCAATTTATCTCTTTCGTTGCGGAGAAGTCTTTATATTTATTTAATTCTTTGCCTCCTGAACGTTTTACATAAATTATCCCGATTCTATTCCTATTAAAATGGAAAAACCATTTCAATTTTCAACTTTCGCATTCTAGTTCCAATTTATATTTTGCAAGAAAATTTCATTTTTTTGTTAATTCTCGAGCATTCTCTTTCTTCTTTTATATAAACCTTAACTCCTCATTTATATGTTTTCTTCCCTTATATGAACCTCAGTTTTATAAAAATAAACAAGTTTATTTACACGTTTTACAGTGTAAAATAAGAGTGGTAGAAAAAATATATAATATATAAATAGAAATACGTAAATTTTACAAATGGAAAGCTAAAACAAATCTTTCATTTATTACGACTGCAATCAAACGGTTACCGTGTGTAATTGCTAAAGTTTCGAAAAAATCATATGTGACCCAAAAACAAGCAGAAACAAGAGGCCATCCAAGAAAATAAAGGGGCTTTGAAGGTCCCGGTAGAGTATCCAGGAAAGTTCCGTTTTTAAGTAAACAGAATATAAAATAACGGTTAAAATTTGTAAAAAAACTGTAGTAAGGATCTCCAATGTAACTCGAAAACATTGCTTTTAAGGATGAAACCAAAAATAATTTATTTAGTTGTGATAATAAATTATATGTGAGAAGACGAAGCATGGCGACATCTGATAGACTCGATGCCAAGAAGAGGTCATTTAGTAATTACTAATAATAACCATGCTATAAAGTATTATGTTTCAGTGTAAAAGTTATATTTCTAAACATAAACCAATATATTGAAGATTATTTCGAACACAGAAAGATTACCGGAGTGGTTTTTATAGACCTAACAGCCGATTTCGACACCGCAAATCATAAAAGACTCTCAAGAAAACAAACTACCTCACAAGAGAATATCAACTGACGTCAGTGATCGGAACCCTACTCCATAGTAGAAAATTTTACGTCAGTCTCCAAGGAGGAAACAGCAGATAGACGAATCACAAGAACAGACTGCCCCAGGGAAAAGTACTGTCACTACTGCTCTATAACATTTACACAAACAATCAGCCGGTGTCCAGTCTTATAAAAATTATTTACAATTTTACAATCTACGCCAATGATTTGGCGAAGAAGGCCCAGGGACGCCGTTTTGGAGAGGTTGAGGGAAAGTTAACGCAAGCTATGATGAATTATTCAGTTACTATGATGCCAACCACTTAAAACCCAACCCGAGTAAAACGCAAGTCTATGCATATCAACTCAATACAAAAAACGCCAGTGAGTTGGAGATCGAATGAAGCGGTGAATGACTTCAGCATTGCCCAACATCAAAATACCTGGAAGTCGCATTAAATACACACATACCTATAAGCAGCACTGCATCAACGCCAAGGTTAAGGTTAGCGCCCGTAAAAACATAATCAGGAAACGAACCATCAGATCCTGGGGTGCAAACACGCATATGCTTGTCCACTGCAGAATATGGGACACCAGTCTGGAGGTGTCAACACATGCAAAGCAGGTTGACATCACACTGAACGAGACCACACTTATCATAACGGGATGTCTGAGACCGACCTCAATAGGAAACCTGTATTCGTTGGCCGGCATAGCGCCACTCAATATACGTAGAGAGGTCGCTGCAAACGAAGAGCGACTAAAATAGAAGACATATCTCAGACATCTACTGCACGGACATTAACGAGCACCGCAGCTATTAAAATCCAGAAAGGGCTTTATAAAAAGCACATGAGCCGGAAATTACACAGGTTGCAGATCGTATTGTAAGACGGGAACACCAGATAAACCATCTGAACCACCAGGTCAAGGAGGAGCTGCCACTAGGCAGTGAACAACCTTACACAGAGTACAGAACACTTAACCGATTGAGAGAGGGCGTACCAAGGTGTAAGATCAATTTGCACTGCAGTGTAATTGCAATTTACTACCGGATGAAGCGGATGTATGAGTGTGTCACCGTCCAGGACCCCAACACTTTCTAATTTGTGTGAATCTGGACCAACCCTGCACAATGGATGACGTTAGGTTAGCGAGTAACAAAGCAGTATCGGCTGCAATTCACTGGAAGAGCATTGTTTGATGGGATAGTAATCATTAATTAATATACCGATTTGTAATAAAAATTACTCTTATTTTTTGACTAATTAAATTTTTCTGAAATATCTCATCAACATATAATTATGAATAAAGCAATTGTTTATCTTCAGTTCTTCAGTGTTTTTCTATCACATTAAATGGTTGGTAAATTCATTCTGGGGAAGTAATATTGTCTTAGAAACAACGTAAAAATGAGTTTAAATAAAATATATTAATAAGGCTCCGCCACTCTTATTTTATTGACCAATACTGTATTATAAATAACAATCTAAATTAAAAATTAAGACGAAAAGGAAACGCACAGCTATAAGATATGAACGAAATTAACCGGAAAAATTTGTAAAATATATACAAGTATTGAATAACTGTACATATACGTACGCAAATAAGCAAAATGTAAATACAATTAATCATAATCGTAAACGCTGCATGCCAATGAAATTGCCTCCCCCATAATTTTTTTCGAGTTCAGGCTGCATCGTCTCTGCTTCCGTTCGACCACTTCCGTTTGTCCAGCCGTCGTTTTAATCAATGGTATATTCATAATATGCAGCCGACAATGACGCCATTGTGACGGATCGCCATTTGCGACAACCAGCAGGTGAATTATTATCCGAACGCTTTTGTATGGTGGCATCGCAGGACCGTGCTTCAATTTCCTTTCGTTGCAATTTTTCGATTGCCGCTCCTTTCGGCCATCGAATCAGGTGCTTCAGCAGTTATTGCACGAAAATAATGAACTTTTGATTGGCGATTTGTAATTTAAATAGTCGAAAAATTATTTTGAACCACGGGTGTAGCTGTCACTTTTCTGTTTATATGAAAATATCAGACACTAATGACTATTTTTCCTCATTTAGTTTTAGTTTAATTCTACTTTATTTTCGTTTAACTTTATTGTTTTTTTACATTATTTTGTGAATGTTTGAATTTTTTCTTTATTGCATTTTCGTATATTTTTCCCACAAACCTTGCAATTCGGCATCTCCAATTTTTTTCTGTTGATCTGTGCGTTGTTCGTTTTTTAAGTCAAAATTACAACTTTTTAATCGTCTAAAATAACGCCCACAAGCGTCTTGCGTTGAGACATTGTCACCGTAAGTTTTCGCAAGTTCAACGCGAGTGAAAGCCGTCTTGAACAAGAAAGCAGTACGTGCCGCAAATGCCTTCAATTTGGCTCGAAACTCGATATGTTTTGTTTTAAATCGTTTAAACATCGATGGCATTTTGAAAGGTACTATCGTATCATCAAAATGACATAAGAAATTAGACTGTGAACCGAACCTTTTTTCCAGCACCATCTCTTAAACAAATTAAGAAGTATTAACCGCCACACCTGGTATAATAAGCCAGAGTTTCCTATAAAATTTATTTTCAGCTTTGCAGACAAGAATTCTTTGGAACCGTTATGAAGATTTGAGCGGGGTTGGTGAAGCTAGAGCAAGTGACGGCTTCCAACTCTACGGCACCACAAGAATGGTGACAGAAATGGTAACATCCCAATCATTAGCATCCTCGGAAACTGTTTCGCCAGTTAGTAACCACCCAGACGGGAAGAAAACGAACAAGCATGAAATGAACACCTGATGTAAACACACTCATCATGTGTACGTTTGATAAAATCAGAAACGAACTTTACAGGATATTTACCTTGCAATATCCAGATATCCCAATTACAGCACAACGGATATCTGATCAAAGAAGGGCCATAATAAAAAAATAAACTCAAAAGGTAAAGTGTTAGGATTAGAGCCGCATCAACAACTAGGCTATTTAGCTGGACCTACAGCTTAACGTGGGTTCCGAACCACAGCCATCAGCTTCCGACAAACCCAGGCCAGCACCCCCCTCGGGCATGCACCCTTGGTTATGTGCCTACCCATAAGTCTATCAGGAAACCTACCGACTGGCGAGTGACCAACGTAGAACACTTCTCAGAAGGCATCTGGCCTTACCCAGCCTTTAACTGGCGTGACTGAGAGGTAATTCGTTGTCGGATTTTACACTCTTGCCTGGAAACAATCACAAACATTTAGGAAGTAAACAGACAGAAGAAAGACAGGAAAACAACCATCCGAACGCTGGAATCGAACCAACTACCGCTCCGATGCGGTTTCGGCACAGCAGCGGCAGGCTGCTGCTCTTAGCATCCGCACCAACGCGACCGGCAAATAAACTCATTCCTGAAAACATACTCGCAGATTAAAACATCAAAATTGCAGAAGAATTACAATCCACAGACCCTCATACAAATGAAAATATTCAGAATATTGGCTTTACCAGCGCGGGGCCCTTCGCATAATATAACCAATCAAAACAAACATGTACTTCAAATGGAAGCCAACCCAATGGATAACTAGTTTTCTTGACCCGCAAAACGTTTTCTGCAAAATTAACTATTTATCGTTATTATTAAGTTCGTTATTATGAAGTTCTATATGAAGGAATTCTGCATGATAGAGTAGCATTCACACCTTACATTCCTATACGTCCTGTACACAACTGCTCAAACTTCAGTAGTAAATGGATCCAAAATAATCAAGCAACCTTATGAGAAAATGCCATCACAGCAGCACACTAAACAGGGACGTTAAAGAAGATTAGAGCCCAAGATTGAAAGTATACGACTAGATATAGACAGACTTGTGGAACTCAATCAAGGCAGTCGCGGCAAAAAGTTGATGACTAGAGCAACCCGAATATCAGAGAGATTTAAAATATGACAAAATGAACCAACATCAAAAAATCAATCTACGAGGGTGGTTTAATAAGTCCTTAGAAAAAGGTAGAAAAACAAATCATTTTAAGTATTTTTTTTTTATTTTTCAACATAATCTCCCTTTAGCTCTATACACTTTTCCAAGCGTTTATCCAACTTTTTTAATCTGTTTAAATAGTAAGATTTCGGAAGGTCCTCAAAATAGGCATCTGTTTGAGAGATGCCGTAGTTTTTAAGTTTGGAAATAAAAAAGTTACTGGGGTCAAATCCGGTGAATACGGTGAATAATAATTCAAACTTTAATTCCATTATTTTGGCCTTTGAATCTGTATAGGAGTGCACCCGTGCACTGTCTTGATGAGAGAGAATCTTTTTCTTTTCAAATAAGGACGATGTTTCTTGATTTCCAAGTAATCGGTGTAGATTATTCCGCGTGCATCCCAAAAAACTATGGCCATATCCTTGCCGGACGATTTCACCGTTCTTCGCTTTCTTCGGAGCCCGTTTTGCCGTCAAAAGCCCACTGCTTTGATTGTTCCTTTGTCTTTGGAGTGTTGTAGTGTATCGGATGTTTTATTCAGTTATGTATTCACTGAGAGGATCTTGCCGAAATTTTTTCACATCCAATTTTTCGTGCAAAAGTGAAAACACTATACTTTGCAATAAGGCTGTGACCTCAACAATTTCGCATACTTTGATTCGTCGTTCACTTAAAACCATGTAATGATCTCTTTCGGTGTTAAGCCTTTTAGATATAAGTGTATACTCACCACTCGAAGCTCACTTTTTTCCATTTTTTTAAATAAACATAAGTTTCTTGCTTCAATCGACAATAAAAATGAAACCATGTGATGAATATAACTGAGAACAAAGAGAGCTTTGACAGCTAACTGATGAATAATGATGTTTACTAAAAACAAACCGTTTCTGATGCTACGAGCGCCATCTCTTGGATTTTCTAGCAACTTATTGAACAACCCTCGTAGTACCAAGATTTAACACATTTAAAAACGATATTCTTTTGGAGTTTTTACATTCTGACTTACTTATGTACTGGATAGATTGACCTTTCTTCTGTATTGGACATATTGTTACATTTCAGTGGTTTGGTATTTATTTTTGTTTCCACCGCATCTTTTAGTAGTTGGTAAACTTCCTTTTCTATTGCCAGTCCTCCGGACGTAATTATTTCTATTGCAACGTGATCTCCCAAAGCTTTACAATTCTACAATATCTTTATCAATCTCTGATTGGAACACTTCTTCAAGATAATTCAGAAAAATACTACACTGCTTCTTTTTCGATATTTTAATCCAGTTATTTATCATTTATTTGTTGGATTGAACAGTTGTAGTCGGTTAACTATACGAGTTGTCTTCCAAAGTAACTATTCAAACATTTTTTTTGTTTTTTTTTTGTTTAAATACTATCGTTTGTGTAATTAGTTGGCACTACATGGTTTTGGGCACTACATTAACACAACATTCTATGCTAATAATTCATGGGATTGTGGAGCTCGAAGTTAACATTCAAGTCCGTATTGACGTAAATCGACAATTCTGAGATAAGGTGAACGAAAATCTTGAGAAAACAATACCAATGTGGAAAACCATCTGAATATACGAAGAACAAATCGTAAAGATGTATGTACCGACGCATAAGCTTTAAATAAATTCGACGCAGGCAGTGATAAGTTAGGTAAGATAAGTTGGTAAGAGGAACTTTTAAAATATATATTAAAGAGGACAGGAAGAAATCCATATAAAAGAAAAACCTAATTCCTACAGTACAGCACTTGGATGAAAATAAACAGGAATATCAAAAACTTATTGAAAACAAATTATGGCCCGTTTCCAAACTAAATAACCTAGAAATGAATGTACTAGCAAATAAAATAACATCTAGTTTTCAATTTACTACAAAATTATGCCCAATCCACCACCGTTTGTACTCAAAGAAGACAACAAACCAATAAACTCATCTAAAAACATTACAACTGATAGACATATTCAGGATAGTCTCCTTATCCAGAAAAGAACTGGATAGGGAGACTGAAGAGTATAAACCATTGAATAGGACTATAAATTAATACATACGTAAAGACATGGCATTCATATCATAATTATAAAATCTACAATCGAAGATGTAATGCAAACATGAGAGTCCTGAGATTAAATCTGATGATGAACCAACATCCACAGATTAAAAAATGCTGAAAGAATAATAATAAAAATCAAATAACAAATTACCTATGCTGTCGGAAAATGTTTACAAAACATTATATAAACATATATTGGAAATACCGAAATTAATTCTAAAGATCTGCAGCAACACAACCCTGCGTCAATTGAAAAAAGATCGCCAGAAGAGGACTGGAATGCTCCTGAGAGGGTTGGTCCGTATTTTGCTAAATAAGTATCTTGATGGAGCAAAGATTCTAAAATTTTGGCAACGTGCAGGGATGATAACGTTTCTTTAAAAAAGGTAACACTGAAAAACTGGATAACTATCGTCCCAAACCGTAGAGCCCCAAACCGTATAGTCCCAAACCGTAGAGCAGACGAATTTTAAAAGAAACTCCAGCACTAACAATCATCTTTAAATGCTTAGATCTCTCATCAAAAAAGCCGTTGATATAATATCCGGACCTATCACGCTTTCATCGACTTTAATAAGGCATTCGATTATATTGAAAACAGCAATTTTAGAATCACTAAACAATAGTCGAATTGACACAAGATACTGCTAAACTTTTAAAATATATCTATAATAATTCTTTCATACGAGTAAGGGTTGATGTCCACTTATGAACTAATCAAATTCAAGAAAGGAGTGCGCCAAGGAGATACTATTTCATATTCTTGGAGGATATCTTCAAAAACAATAGGAAAATAGAAAAAGAACAGTCTTACCACGTTGTCCTACTCAGTAACAATATAGAACTTCTCAAAGACATGCCGACCGAGCATCTCAGATCATGTAGACGAGTAGATTTGAAAATAAAAATTAAAAAAAAAGATAATCGGTTCAGTAGAGGACAATATTACCATAGATAACGACAAAGCTAAAGTAGTGGAATAATATGTATATTTGGGATATAAAATCAAGATTGGGATGGAGGACCAGGCCCTTGAGATATTACGTCGAATACGTTACATACGCTAAACCACCTTTGGGAAAATCAGCTATATCATGAAGACCTCGAATATACCTACAAACCTAATATGAAAAACTTACAAAACATGTATACTCCTGGTTACAAAATATGATTTAGGGATGATGACATTGACGAAGAACTGTATGATACATGTATATAACAGAACACAAAAATAGCGGACATAAACAAGAAAGAATGAAGTGGCAATTGGCTAGATAAGTTGCTCGTCAGTAGCCGGATCGTTGGGATCCAAAAACTATAACATGGAGATCAATACTTACCACACGAAGCAGAGGGAGACCGCAGAAATTGATGAACAGGTAGGTTTAGATTACCCAAAAAAGAGACAGATAGAAGAAGCCTTTGTCCAGCTGTGGATAGGCTGGGGCTGATTTTCATCCTAATGACATGCTATTCAATGCATATCTCCATATATCTGTGTTATAAATAAACGAATTGTTCTCAATCATCTCAATTCGCTGACTTTTTATTAAAAAATCAAATGTTGCATTTCTCTGTAAAACACCCATCGTAAATTAAAAAAGTTGACAAGAAAAAAGGTAGAGTGAAGAAAACAACAAAACGCAATCTTAAAGCGCTCGCCTGTGGGTGAACTAAAACTAAAAACAATCTCCTAATGTAACAGTCCATCACACAGTTTCCTCGTTAGATTTATCGAGCTGTGCGTTAAAGTTGGAAAAAGTTTCCATTTCCGTCGGACAATTTTTTAAACCCGGTCAGACTTCAATTCGACGTTATTAAATATCTGCCCAGGGAACTGGGAACCGGGAACTTTAAAAAAATAGATACTTCAAAGTTTATATTATTCAGATATTTCATTAACATGAAACGACACGTAGTATCCTTACAAACGGTGACTGCTGTTCGTTTAACTAAAATGAATTTTCAAAAATAAGGAAAATTTATCCACGCTCCACAAAAATATTGACCATCCCTTTAGCCACCACTAAAGCATCAGCAAGTGTCTCTTGAGACTAGTTTCGTCTTAAGCCGTCGTCAGTCGGGATCGCACTGCACGTTGAGAAAGTAGCTAAAAGAATGATTAAGGTTACAATCCTATACATCGCCTTTGTCGGATGAAGTTTACAATACTATGTAACTCACGCCACCCTAAGATTGCCTATGTACATATATATATATATATATATATATATATATATATATATATATATATATATATATATATATATATATATATATATATATATGGGTGTGACATCTTTGGTTGGTTGCTTGACCGGGAAGGAGCCTCACCTATCCCTTCAACTGGATGACATATGTTTTGTCTCTCGAGGTTCAGACTCAGGGAGCCGACATATACCATACCATCAAGAATATGGAGACCCTATCCACAGCCAACAACCCATGTTTTCGCCGACCTTTGGATGGCCCGTTGGATGGCGTATATAAGTATTGTTAGATTTTCTTGGACAGCTATTGCTGTCTCACTGGACGCAGTCCAAGAAAATCTAACACATATATATATATATATATATATATATATATATATATATATATATATATATATATATATATATATATATATATATATATATATATATATATCTATAAAGTAGTACTCGGCGTCCCCCCATGTTAAAATGCAGGTTCACTGGGGCTCCCATGTCACTCGGCGTCCAATATATGGAGGCCCAGTAACTACCCCTTAAAAATTTAACAATGGACTCGAGATGTAAGTAGAAACATTTTCCAGCTAAAAAATGCCGGACGCTAATTTACCTCATTTGCGACCAGTGTACAAAATTTAGTGTAGCTGTCTTCCGTGTAGTCGCGCTTCGATCGGAGCTGTATATCTTATAGAGTACATAAAGTATATTTGCAAGGGTTTATAAGGCGTCCTTAAGTTTGGCAACGGTAAAAATAACTTTGTGTGTTAATTTTACTATGACATGAAGCATAATTGCATTTTGTTGAGGTTATATACGATGTATCAATTCCGAGCGCGTACTAAACAAATATTGAATGCTGCGAAAAATGTTTCGACTGATTCGGATGGTAAGTAAATATTAAGTTAATACTAAGTATTTAATAATATGAATACATAGAGAAAAATATATTTGAATTGAAGAGATTCACGTAAGACATAATAATACCTTGCGATAGTTATATGGCAATTCCTAACAGCAATAACAACATAACAACAATAATTATAAAATAGGACTTCACTTCAGGAGAATAAAATGGGAGTTTACAATTTTATTGTTCAACAACAATATACCAAGGTTAGTTTCTTTTTGTGTTCTTTATGAACTAAATATTAATACCTAGATATATTTATAGAGTTTTTAACTGGTAAACTTTAAAACGCTCTCCATAGATATGTCTCTTTATGTTAGCTTTTAGGTAAGAGTTTGGTAAAAGTTTAACTTAAAAGTAAGAGTTTGAATGGAATGGAAAAAAATCTTCTAAGTTAAAATCCGTTATCAACAATGATATAAGAATATGCATAAAAACAATCTAAATATATGACATTTGCTAAAAAAGTCATCAAAATATCAAACTGAGGAAATATTGTTCGAAACTTAAACACGGCTTATAATTTGTAGAGAGGGCTCTAGTCGTTCTTGAGTAACAATGTCTCCTTGCAGGTCTGGTTAGTTCCATAGCGATATTTTTTTCAAGGAGTGACAATTGTTTTGTAAAATCCCATAGATTGGTTATTTACATGTTATTCAATAATATACGCTGAGTTTTGCCAACTCAAAGCTTGTTAAAAGTAATACATTATGTAATGTGTTTATTTTTCACAGATAATTTATTAATTAATTTATTTATTCTTCCAAATTCAACTCATATAGGCCTGCTTCTCTTTATATGTGTGATATGTATGTATGTATATGTGTTTATGTATGATGATATGTATGTAGGTTATGTATCCATAAACAAATATAAAGATTCTTTGACCACATTGAGCGCAGGGACGACAATAATCTGGAAAGACTGGTAGTACAGGGACGGAGGGAGGGTTCTAGATCACGCGGCAAGCCTCTAAAAAGATGGCCAGACCAAATTAAAGACCTAACTGGTATATCTCCAAAATGCAACCAAGAAAGCCAAAACTGTCGAAATCCACAAAAAGTTCATAATATTGAATTTTAAAAATTACTTTGTGAAAAATGACGCGGAATGCATTGATATAAAATACATTCCAAAAATGTTAGTTAATTATGTGTTCTTACTTTATATACAAATTCGCACCAATTTATGGACTGACCTCAAACACGGAAAGGAACAGGTGGCTTATATGATCGCCAATTAGACCGAAGCCCTTTCAAAGTTATATGGCCCTTCATAAAAGTCGTTTACGAAACGTGCCGCACGTGTATCGCGAATATTTAATCGTATAAAACTCTGCCTTTCCCTCGGATGTTTTAGGGCGAAAGCGATCGAGTAGAAAAATCATATTATTGCCGTCGATGTCTAATCGAGGGAATAATTAAAACGTTTAATGGAAAAACGATGTTTTTTTTTGCGAAATTTCACGATCGGATTGCTTTTGCCACGTTAGCGGAGCGAATTATAAGTTTCAACGGTTATCTAGAACGATCTTATTCGTCTCAAGCCTTTGTTCTTTATTAATGAGCATAGTATGTGGTAAACTCTGAAATTTTCCGTATCACAACTATTTTCTTTTGTCCTGCAAAATATTATATCTGACTTGTGATTAGAAAATAATTAATTTTTTTTTAATAATTCAACAATTAGGTGCGATACTACGGAAAATCTGCATCGCATGTGTAATCTGGACCACAGTCAAGATGACAAAGTTGATGATAACTAAACTCGAAGAGATTTACCACTAAACACCAAATCACTTATTGAAACTTCTCGACGCACGTTTTGCTAACCATGTTAGCATCATCAGGAGATGATTTAATAGATTAAATCATGGTTTTGCTAACAAAACGTTTGGCTAGCAAAACGTACGTCGAGAAGTTTCTAAAAGTGATATGGTGTGTAGTGGTAAATCTCTTCGAGTTTAGTGTTTCACTCCGAAGGATCCAATAGAACAATTAAAGGTTGATGATGATCAAACACAATCAACACATTCTAATCTCATAGCTCACACCATATATGCGTTAGTCGTAAGAGATTACTTAGACTGCTAGTCTAAGATCAGGGGTCGTCAACCATTTCAATACGTTGAGCTACCTTAATAAAATTCAAATAGAGAGAGAGAGAGAGAGAGCTATCTAAACTTGTTTAATGCAATAATGAAAACATATTTTCGACGTACAAGATTAATTTTAGTATAACTATATTATACATTATATATGATGTACATACAATATACAAATCATATATGTCTGAAAAATAATCACAATTTTGACACAACGGCATGTCATATATTTTTCAAAATTACCGTTCGAATGACCCGTTTAAATAAAATTTTAATAGAATCAAATGGAGATGAAAATAACATTTTAGAGGGAAGGCTGAAACTCAAGACTCCTGAACATTTTTTTTTTAATATTGGCGGTATAGTTAAATACAATTATGTAAATGTTCGTCAGTAAGTCGGTTGCGGTATTTGCTCTTAATCACTTTCATAGTGGAGAAAAAAGATTGACACAAATAGCTTGAACTGAATAACGCTTTCACTTTTAACCCAACGGTAACTAAAACTGGATATTTGTCTTTACTTACTGAAGACCAGATACAATTCATATTTAACTCCAAGGATTTTAAAGTTAAATCATTTTGAAGCATAATAACTTGCATTTCTGTTGTCGCCCTATCCTCGCCAAAATTCTGCATAACACAAGTGACAAATTGCTCAATATTAATTTCCATGAAGGATGAGTCAACAAATCGCACCAGTGATGACGTTAAAATCTTTAAAACGAAATTTAAAGACATCCTTCGTGTTGGATATTATTTGCACATGATATTTACCTTCATATGGTTGCAACTGATTTTGAGATATCTTTTGTGAAAGAACAGGGAAGTGCTTGAAGTCGCGGTTGATTAGGTTTTCTTCCCAAAACTCAAGCTTTTTAATGAACGCTTTAAGCTGAAGCCGTATAGCCGTAAATTAACTTCATTCAATCTCTCAGTAATGTCCCGCCAGAAATCCAAAATCTTCAAGCCTGGTTGAGTTTTTCAGTTTAGGAATGGGTTTATTGTGCTATTTAAAAAAATAACTAGAACAGGTAGGAGATCATTAAAACATATAAGTACTTTTTGTCTAGTGAACCATCAGACAGCCCACTTCATCGGTCAGTTCTTAGAATAATATTCTCAGTAACGATTGTGCTCTAACTTTTACTGTCATTTTCGTAACGTCGTTTAGTTTCAAAAACTTCTCGTATTATGCTTGTTGGCGGATAATGAGGTGATAAGAGAGGAATTGAGGAAAAGTATCATCCTTTCGACATAATGCCACAAGATCCTTTTCGGAACCCACCATAGTTGGAGCTCTATCCGTCCTCGATAAATCTACCATTTTAAATATTGGAATTTTCCCAGACGAAATAACATTTTTTCAAATGAGAAAACACGCCCTGTTAAGTAGTATGCCCTTTTAGTAGAATAATCTTCAAAAGTTCATGAAATTGCTAAAAATAGTTCTGAAGAAAACAGCCATGTGGGCGGTATCAATCACATCTGTGGATTCATCAAGTTACAGGGAAAAATAAGTACAGTTATCTAAGTCACGTAGTGTTAACTGTAAAAAAACATCACTACTCATTACTTCTACTCGCTTCATCACTGCATTGACAAAAAGTTATAATATTTTTATGGCAAACACTAACTCCTTTTTATTTTTAAAGTTGGTGAATAATAAATCAGCAGCTTCTAAAAATGCATGTTTTATTATTTCTCCTTCTTCATAGGGCTTCTTATTTTGTACAATTATCTGCGACTCACGATAGGAAGCTTCAGTTGAAGCCTTATTTTTATCAAATACTTTAAAAAATGTTGATTGTTATCCAATTAACTGAATTTTTAATTGTCTCAACTTTTCTTCTCTAGCGGTAGCATTTAAAGGATCTGATTTTTCAAAAGTCGAATGAACAGTTTTATATTGCCTTTCAATATTTCCCTTCTTAACAACAAATACAGAACCGTTACACAACAAACAGACATACACTTTTGCTTTTAATTTCGGTATTGTTCTTCCCACTCAGAATGGAAATGGTATATCTGAACTTTTTACTATTGCTTGCTATACTTGTAATTGTAATTGTGGCGTGACTGAACTATATATAGATATATCCTATCTATATATCCCTTTAAAAGCAGCCGAGATCTTTCCTGAATGATGGATTGGTCGCTACAATTTTCTCGGCGGTTTCGAGGATTCTAGCGTTGTGACGTCACTGGCTAATATTCGGTGCCTACGATGCGCTGATCAGCCCGCAATACTTACGATATTATAATTTCGATATTTTCATTTATAAAGATTATGAGTTCGACGTCTGAGGATTGTTTATAGCCGTGTGCTACCGAAATTGTCCACGCGAGCTACCGGTAGTTCGCGATCTATAGTTTGGTGGCCCCCGTCTTAGACAATAGAAAATAAACTATAAAATTTTACAACAATGACTATTAAGTTATTTTACTGATCCTTAAAGACAGGGAACATCACCTTTCTATTTTCCCGGTAGGTGGTTTACTTGTTCGTCTAAAGCTTCTTATGCTATAGTGCTTTTTTTGATTTTGATTTTTAGACAAAACAGAAATTATGCAAATATCAATGGTCAAAATGTTACAAAGATTAATCATCTGGACTAGGAGTAAAATTGTCAGACCAACAATCAAATAATGAGCTATATAAGATTACATCCACCATCTGACATGGCTAATTTTATTATAATTACAGATTATCCGATATTAATAAATAAATTTACAGACCGGCAAAGCTTCAAGTTAGACCTAGAATAAAAGATCCATCTTTTAGTACCTTTACAATACGCACCAACTGGATGAAGTGGTTGATCTATTTAAAAAAAAAGTGGATTAATTAGAGTTGAATGTTGTTCAGCTAATAATTGTTCCAGTTATTCTAGTTTTTGAGTATACACTACACTTTAATGTCTACTATATTGATACATAAGCCAATAATACTATTAAGTTTCTGAAATCTTTTCAAGAATTATAACTTATATTAAATATGAAAAGAAGATAATCCCAAACTACGAGGGTGAATCAAACATAAACCGGAATTTTACAATTACTCCCTCAGCCCAGTACGAGCGGGCTGTTAGTGGGAGAAATGCTCGGTGAGCTGTTTCACTCAGTTATTTTGTCACTTCAGCCATGAGTGAGCAACGGGTTCCACCGTCCGTTGCTTAATGGATTATAATAAAGTTTTGAAACAAGGAAGGTATTAAACCATCCGAAATATTAATTCGGTTGAGGATTCAGTATGAAGACAATACCCTGTCTAAGACCCACGTGTTTGGTTGCACGAAGAAATTTAAGATGAACGAGAAAGTGTGATAAATGACGGTTATAATTGACGTCTCAGGTCAAGTATCACTGCTGACAACATTGATGTAGTTCGCAACCTTATCAAAGATGGCCGGCGTTTCACTATTCATGAAATCACTTTAAAAGTGGCTATTTGCTTTGGTGGCGATCAAACAATCATCAGAAATCATCTTGGCTTCAATAAAATCTGTGCCCGATGGGTTCCGAAGTTGTTGTCCGAAGATCAAAAAACATCCGATTGCAAATCAGTATGATACTTCTGAATCGATTTCGGCAGAAAGGAGAGACTTTTTGAAGCGTATCGTGACATGTGATAAAACGTGCGGGCATTATTATACTGCAGAATCAAAAATAGTGAGTAAGGACTGGCGAAGGAAAGACAAAACCTGCCCTGTAAAAGCAAAAAACCCTTCTCTCAACCGATAAGATGCTCGAGACCGTCTTTTTTGACTGGAAGGGAGTTTTGCTCATTGATTTTTTACATGATCGACGTATGGTTAATACTGCTAACTACTGCCAGCTGTTGGAGGCAACAAAATCCGCTTATAGGACGCTTATATTTACGCAAAAGACGCGTGAAAGAATAAGGAAAAAACGACCGAATTGTGGAAGGACAAGTAATGGGTTCTCCACCAAGACAATTCGTCGGCTCATTCCGCATTGTCTGTCAAGAGGTTTTCAGTCAAGTACAGCATCCCAGTATTAGACCATCCGCCTTATTCACCCGATCTTGCACCGTACGACTTCGATCTGTTTCCTAAAATGAAATAAGCATTAAAAAGAACAAGATTTGAGTCCGTTGAAGTAAAAGAGAAAGCGGCACGCGTCCTGTGGAGCAATCCAGCACTGTTTCCAACAATGGAAGATTCACATGGAACGTTGTAGGGATAGAGGAGGGGTGTATATTGAAGGAGATAATAAGTAAATACGTATGAAATCAAAATAAAATGTTTTATAGCGTCAGTCTCGTTATTTAATAGTCACAACTCGTATAGCTGATGCTGATATTAATTGTGCAAATTAGCATTAAATGAAATTGCTTAGGAATTTTAATAATGGTGTTTTATATTGTTTGCTAAAAGATTACCCAACGAAAAAAATGAGATTGATTTACGAACGGTTTAAAAGTTTAGAAAATAATCGCGACACATCAAAAACGCTAATCTGGGCATTTGTTTAGAAGATTGAAACGACTTTATCCCTTTAATCCGATTGAAAATCTGGAACTTCCTTCAACAAGATAAGAAGGCGGCACTTAAAAGTTTCGGTTTGCGTTCAGCCGATATGGACCTACGAAGGAAAGCGTCAAGTTGTGTTTTTCTTTCCTTATTGGACTTCTAAAGCCTATTAGCCATTGAAGGTAGCGATAAAAGGGGCTAGAGTAACTTCTTTGGCCGCGAATTTATCCGGATCTTACCGATCGTCGGAGTGAAGTGTTTGTTCAAGGACTTTCTTCGACTGCGAATGGGATTTGTGTTGATGTATGAAGACCTTACTGCTCTTTTATATTTGCATAAGTATTTTTTTGGTTGTTTGAAAAGGACTTTTATGAAAATAAAGATTATGCAGTAAGTTTGTTTAGATCTGAATGTGAATAAATGAGCTTTTCAACCTTGTATTTTTATCCCATAATCTAGTACATATATGGCAACTGTATGTTTTCATCGACATTTGAGAAATTTATATTAATTTATAAGTAGTAAAAGTATTTTTTTAACTAACTTTTTTCGAAAATTACCAGCTGTGGCGATTAATAATTCTTAATTTAAAAAAACACGTCTAATTTGGGAGAAAGGTAAAAAAATGGTTTATTCAAAGTATGTGCCATATCTAACTGGATATTTTTCCCATATTTCTAGCAATTTGTGGATGCCCTCAAGCAAAAACTGTACATCTTTTGAGGTGGTCCAGTCATCGACCCATTTTTCGACATTTCCGTCATTCTTGAAGTGTTTCATGGGAAGTGCGTGAGACATCAATAAAAACAAATGGTAGTCGGAAGGGGCCAAATCTGTTGAGTAAGGCGGGTGGGGCAAGAGTTCCTAGCCAAGTGGGGAAATGGTCTCTCTGACCGCTTTCGCTGTGTGTAATAGAGCGCTATCATTCAAGCATATCAAAAAAGTATTTCTTTCATGCCGAGAAAGCAAACCTGCGCACACTGTTTTTCGCTTTTCCATCTGCCTGTCGTTCAACTGATGTGGTACCCATTTTCCTGCCTTTTGGATTTTCCCACCTTTGATAGCCTTAACCAACGCCCACAATCGTCTTGCGTTGGGACATTTTTGTCGTAAGTTTCCACCAGTATACGACGCCTTCACTTGGGTTTTTCTTTTGACTGGCACATGCTCTTGATTTGGCTCGAAACTCGACATGTTTACCACACGAAAAAAATATGATGCTAACTCGAAATCGTTTAAACATCAATGATGTTTTGAAAGGTACTAACGTAGCAACAAAATGTCATAAGAGATTAGACTGTAAACCGACCCATGTTTCCAACGCCATCGCTTAAAAAAATAAGAATTATTAACTGCCACACCTGGTATTTTGCAAAAAGGGTATTATATTTTTGGCCATGTGAACCATTTTAGTTGAACAGATCGGCTAAGCAATTTTGCTTTTGCAACCTTCTGTGTGAAATTAAAAACCAAATTAGCGTTTCAAAATAGCTTTTCGCTAACTAAAGAATTTAAATAAAGTGATTCTATATTTATGGTAAATCTTTTCGACTTTTAACTTCTCAGGACGCGTTTCACTAACCACGTTAGCATCATCAAGAAATGATTAAACGCGCATCAAAAAGTTAAATAAAGTGATTTGATGTTTAGTGCTAAGTCTCTCGGGTTTAATACATAGGTAAACAAGCAAAAGGATTTTAACAAGAGGTGATCATTAGTAAAGTAGCAACAAAGAGGCACAAATTGCTGGATGAATTGAAAAAAGCAAGAGTGCCAAAGAAATGATTAAGTTTGGTAAAAATATCAAGTTACAAATCGAAGCAAAAATAAAATACGGTAGCATTTAACGGTATTACTAAATAAAGGAACATATTAGGAAGAAACATACGATAAGAAATGAGTTCAAGTGATTACATATGCAGGTTTCATATTAAATATAAAAAAGTCAATATTTTGTTTAGCTGAAAAAATATCTTAATAAAATAAACTGAATGTTCGCCATTTAGATTCAGTTCACTGAATATCTACTGGTGAATTATTTTAAGGCCAGCAATAATTGGATAATGTTATTTCGAAAGGAACCAAATGATAAAATCTAATTTTTCAAGTTATTGGCACCAAGCGACTTATTTTACGTTGTTTTAGTTATCCTAAAAAGATGCAACCGCCATATGGAATACGGCGACCATTATTCACAAAAGGACCAAGCGACAATTCACAAAATTCAGATTTCTAATTCATCGAAAACGAACCAACGGGCAATTTCCTTTTAGAAATTTATAAACTTGTCGCTTAGTTCTTTCTGAAACTCTAGTTATATGATGATCGCGTGCAATAAAGGTTACATATGGGTGCTTGAAACTTACACTGACTTTGAAGATTCAGGCAGTGAGTTTAATCCGCAAAATATTGATTCGAATACAAGCAAGTCAGCAAGTGATAGTAATGGAACCCAACAGAGAAACGAAGAATTGATGGAAGAAAGATGGAATTAATTTTAAAGGCAGAATCAAGAAGGGCAGAAAAAATCCCTGGTCAGACATTTAAAACACGAAAATTGTTAAAACATTTAAACAAAATACACTATACAGTAAAAGGTAAACTTGTTAAGCCAAAAACATTCATTGATTTCCAGTGCAATTGTCCGCTAAAATGTAATGAAAAAATTCCGGTTTCCGAGCGAGAACTGCAATCATACAACACTCAAACAGGATCTATCTGCGGTACAACAAAACAGCAAGGTATCAAGAGAAATCGAAATCGGGAAAGTAATAAAAGAAAAATGACTGGCATTTATCAACTTAGTAACAAAAGTGTTTGTAGAAAATTCTGTATTAAAACTTTTCAAATATGAACTAAAATAATCGATACAGCTCTAAAAAAGATTTTCATGGGAAACCTTATAGACGAGAGGGGAAAATCAGGTGCTAGAGTCAGTAAACCTTTGTCTGAAGAAACTATATGCAATATAGTAGCATATTGCAAAATTCCCCACATACATTTTCAATTACTCACGAAGTCAAACAGAGTCTAAGTTTTTAGCTTCGGATCTAACATTACATAAAATGTATACATTATTTTTAGACTGAATCTGAAGCCAAATGTGTCATATTCAACTTACAAAAAAATTTGATTAACACTTTAATCTAAGAAGAAAATCACCAGAAACAGATGTAACATATGTGATGAATGTCATATTAAAATAAAAAATGCAGTGTATGATGAAACAAAAACACAACATAGTCCCTTATACAATGAACATCTACTGACGGCGGAAGTAGCTCGAAAAATGATGAAAGAGGATATGGAAAGAGCAATCCAGGATCCAACCTTTGAAGCAGTAACTAATGATATATAGAAAGTAATAACCCTGCCCAAAATACCAACAAACATTGTGTATTATAAAAGGCAGTTGTCATTATACAATAAAGGGAGATACATACAGAGTCTACTAACACACCATATTTTTCTTGTGGAAAGAGGAAATTGACGCAAGAGGGGCGCAAGAAGTTGATTCTTGCCTTAAAAAATTCTTCGAAGAACATTTGCCTCCTGGTATAAAAGAATGTCTTGATTGGCCTGATTCATGTGGCAAGCAGAATAGAAACATTAAGATTGTATTAATGCTTAAAGCCGTTTTTGGATCTCATAAATCATTAAAACGTCCTTATTTCAAGTTTCTCATGGCTGGCCACAGTTACCTTCCCAATGACACAGATTTCGGTGAAACAGAGAGATCCCTAAAATATCAGATCAGAGTATATACTTTGAATGAGTACAAGCAAATCATCACAAATTGCTCTAGAAAAAGATAATTTTTGAGTACAGAGGACTTGGAAAAAAGCATTGTGGGTTGAAAGACCAATTTAAAGGGCGAAAAAAACAGCTGGCTGAAGGCAAAAGTAATAAAAATTAGTAAGGATAGTTCATATTCTATATTTTTGACATACATACATTAAGAAGAAGAATATAAAGAAACAATTGAGGGGAAGAATACCTTCAGAGTTGCATTTTGCTGTGCCAAAACTGAAAATATTGTATCTAAGAATATACTTAAGGATACAAAACTTGATGATATGACAGTTTAATATCACTTGTTTCAGTAGACGATAGAAGATTCTATAAAAAGCTTCAATCCAGCAACTTCGAAGACTTCGAAGATGATTGGACGAACTGTGGACTTTGAAATAGAAGATGACAGCGACGATGTATAAACATAATATACCTCAATTCTTCTATTGGAACCTTCGGTGTGAAACACCAAACTCGAAGAGATTTACCACTAAACACTAAATCACTTTTTGAAAACTTCTCGACGTACGTTGCGCTAACCATGTTAGCATCATCAGGAGATAATTTAATCTGGAGGATTATCATCAGGAGAAGATTAAATCATCTCCTGATGATGCTAACATGGTTAGCGAAACGTGCGTAGAGAAGTTTTCAAAAAGTGATTTGGTGTTTAGTGGTAAATCTCTTCGAGTTTAATAAAATACCTAATTATTGTAGTATCTAGTTAAATAAACTCAATTATTGTATATCCTAAATATATAAAAAATATTAAAAAAAGACCCAAGTTTCATTTACAAATAGTTGATCAAAAATATATTTTGCCAAAAAATCTTTCATTTTGAAAAACTGACATGAACTAAAACCGAAAATATAGCGTCTTATCCATTGTTGGTATTTTAATAATAACTAATACTTGCTTTTTTAATAAAGTACTTTAATTACTAAAATACCTTAATTACGCAAAAGTTTAAAAATGTCGCTTGGTTTCTTTTGATATAACGTTACACAATTAATGATAATAGTTGAAAAAAATCAAATAAAAGAAACACTGAGTACCTCTGAAGAGATTTTAAGTAATCATTCTACACTGCTACGAATGTGATAGTTTTCGAATTATTGTTCCTAACGTAGCAAACTATAAGTTACAAATATAAAAAAATAAACTTTTACAAAGTGTATAAATAATGTAATGGCGATTAATTTTTATGGTGATACAATGTCTCTAGTTGGAAATCCTTAATTATCCTTGTCAAATGTTCTGAGTTTTGGACATAGGACTCCTACTGAACAAATTAGAGTTATATATATTTAACAATGATTTTTTTTTAATATATAATCGACATTAGTAAATATATGAAGATACAGCACAACAAATATATAGAAAACTTGACATCTGTTCCCTGAAAATCGGTTGCGCCATTATATTTTTGAAGCCCTACTAGTTCTTTTATTGCACCGTTCATCCCAGGGGGTTTTTAAATCACATATGAGGGGACTTCGATTTATTTGTTATTTTATGATTACATTGGCATACTTTCTTTATCGCAAGTACATTATAAATTTGTATTTTGCCATGAGCAAGAATCTTTTTTTTTAATAAATCTTGGGAAATAATGCTTCTTATTTTGTTAAATAAATAGTAACAATTTTTAATAACAAACAAGTATTTGGAAACCAATTTTTGGTTTCGTTAAGTCCATTATCTGATCAGTTCAACAGTCTACCCTCGTCAGTGGTTCGACAGTTTCACGTTTATGGCAGGGTTAATAGAAGTTGGTATGTAATAACACAATTTTAAATAAAATGAAGTGCCAACAAGACGTTGGGGTACTAATGAAAATTTGCTCAGATGTTTCAAAACAGCAGGAGGAATACTTTACTATGAGAAATAGTCGGAAGTCATGCCTAAAAATATCCATATATTCATCCAAAATATCCATCCATTAAGTTCATTAACTAACCTGAACAGATTATCTGATCAGTTCAACAATTTATTTTTGTCAGTAGTTTGACAGTTTAACGTTTTTAGCAGTGTTAATAGAAGCTGGTATCTATTAACACAATTTTAAATAAAATAAAGTTCAACGTCTTGTTGGTACTGATGAAAATATACTCAGATGTTTCAAAAGAGCAGGAGGTATACTTTAGTGTGTCAAATAGCCAGAAGTCATGCATAAAAATATCTATATATTTCGTCACAAAATATAACTGCTAAGGTTTGTTGTCGTTTATTAGTAAGCCAGAGACACCAGTATTATATCGAGTTTTGTTAAAACTATAGCATTAATTTAGAAATTATACGAAATCAATATATAAAACGGTACTTACTCAGATTTTTTTCATAATACTTTTAATATTGTGTGCTTTACATATACATACTGCAGGATATTTCACTGCAGGATATTTCCGTAGATTGTTTTATGTATACATATATATATATATATATATATATATATATATATATATATATATATATATATATATATATATATATATATATATATATATATATATATATATATATATATATATATATATATATATATATATATATATATATATATATATATACTAGGACAACGTTATCAGCAGCAATATCTCCAAAACTTTCCTCTTCATGCATAAAAAATTCTTTTATAACATTTAGTTACAATGAAACGAAATTACTCGTTAGACGAATCAACAAGACTATTATTACGAATATAAGTTTGTCAGAACTATTTCCAAAAATAGTCTTTGAGTTTTCCCACCTACGCCTTTGGGCGAAATTCGTGTGTGTCTAGTTTAGGACCGTTGTAATTCCATTTAGGCAATTTGCATGCAGGACCAGGGCGAACAAATTGGAAACTAACCAGAATAATTTAGAGAGACTATAATTGATAAATTAGAGAATTTGTGTTGAAACATTTTACAATTTGAATTTGTAATTTTTGATATAACCAAAAACCAAATATTAATATAATTTAACATCCGAAATTTGTTGTACGTTAAAATTCCCCTTATCTAAAAACGTTATTCTGGAAACACTTTTAAATTATGTCATCATTAAACTGAACTGATTTAAATTGAAGGGCGTCAGTACGAGAGCAAATTAAAGTGCTTTTAACTTATACAGGAAAAGCCCAATCATTTGAAGGTTATGTTTGATTTTCATTATTGTCTCTGAATTGGGTTGACCTGAAACCCCAGTGATATTCATATATAGCCGATATGGCTTCATTATTAAATTTAAAATAGTTAGAATATTGGAATTTGAGTTTTGAAAAGTTTGAAACACTCAAATCAGTTGCATAAGACAGAGGTACTTATAATTCGTACTTGAATCCATTGAATTGGGCCATGACCATAGCATCTTTATGAGCAGATGTAGTGCCCTGGAAAAGATTCTGCAAACCAGGTCTTTTTTCATCTAGATCTCATCTTTCATCCTCAACATCATCTCCCCAGTATACTTCGTTTCAAATCAAAAAATTATAGTTTGTGCCTTCTTTGATGCACTTCTGCCAGCTTATATTCAATGTATTACACGGTATTTCAATTGTCGTCTGTAGTAAAGAATCCATGCTTGATTCAAAGTTATAAATTAATAGATTAAAGGTTTGCATCTCTTGGTTAAAATATCAAAATGGACCCACTTGAGGTGTGTCTTCTAAAACCATAATAAAACACAATATTTTCTACAATTTCTGTATGACGTGTATTGACCATACATGAACATACCTCGTCTAAAAAAAATATACTGAAAACATGGGTTCATAAAAAGAATTATATAATCTAGCACACAGGTGCATTGTATGTTTATCACGTCATCTATATGTCAAGTTAACTATCTATATGTCATGTTATTCTTTGCCTATTAAAAATATATACGCCCTGCTAAAGAAGTGTCTAATGCAGCGTTACGTATCCTTGCTAAAGATTTCAACGCAATTTATTCAATTGGCTATTGTAGATATCTGCAAAGCAGTTCTAGCTCAACGAATAGAATGCACAATGAATTCTTATTTAATACGGATATTTTAGTGGTAGTTCACGGACTTGTAAGTCACAATTGTTTTCATAAAATACACAGTTAATTCATTACCAATAACTAGTTTCAAAATAATTTTTTGGACATTGAACATATTGACTTACATTGAACATAAAAATATTTTTAATGTGTATATATATATATATATATATATATATATATATATATATATATATATATATATATATATATATATATATATATATTAAGGATGGATCGCGGCCTTATCTTGAAAACTATTTATCCCACAGCTTTGGGGAAAAAAAATTGTACTAAAAATGCTCATGAGAAATTCACCAAAAATATTTTTAAGCTTCTAAAACGACCACAAGAGGGCATGACGAGTTAAACATTTTTAAAAACCTTTTTATTTATATATATATATATATATATATATATATATATATATATATATATATATATATATATATATATATATATATATATATATATACGTTTTCATTAACAGCAGGAATATTATTACAATAAACTAATTATCCTTTTTTAGAAACATAAGGTAAAAATTCCATTTCAGTTTTTGTGAATCAAGCAAATTGTGTTCCAAGAGCTAATAGGTGTTTTGAATGTAGTCTAGATCAAAGGAGTTGAGCAGCATCTTTAAAAGATCTAAGTCTTCTTCAAGTGATTTAATTCCCCTTGTTTGAATAACTGTGACTGAATCGTATCTGGTTTAAAAACTTTCATTGACTCTTGACGTTGTATACTTGATTCCGATGATGTTGAACTGAAATCAAGGATTGCAAATGGAAGTGGTAAAGGAATCAATGATTAGGATTATATAATCTAGGGTATATGATTATGCTCAACATGTTAACCATGTTAGCATAATATCCTGATGATGCCAATATGGTTAAAGAAACGTGCGTCGTGAAGTTAAATAAAATGATTTTGTGCTGACTGGCAAATCTATTCGAGCTTATTACTACATTGTTTCAATGAAAAAGTATGAACAGTTTTCTGAAAACAGTCTAGTTTTTGTGTTCCTTTAGAATCAAATGATATTTCGTGTAATTTAATGTAACCTTGTCCCTTTAAAAAAGTAGCACATTCCTTAATTATGATTCTTAACCCTACGTTTTCTTATGTTGTTATTCAATATGTTTCTAAGTATATCTTCTGTATTGGAGTTGCATGTTATTGTGGCAAGAAATGGAGAAAATGAAGGAAAACAAGATTTTGTTTCTTACAATAAATAACTTTCTTTCTGAAGAATAATACATATTTCGATTAAAATCTCAGTGGAAATTTAATTTAGCACATGATATTTCTCTATAAAATTACGAAAGTTTTTTTTTTCAAAATTCTCTATGTAGTGTTCGAGTTTAGTACTAATTAAAAGACTGTTTTTATAATCTTTATCGAGTGTAGCAAAATCGTATGAAACAGATATCAAAATATTAGTTTTATCGTAAACCAACACCAGCTAAAATGATGATACAAAAATAGCAGATAAATGAAGCGACCCTCGATATACTGGATAAATAAATCAGCTGGAAGGAAAAGAATGGAAATGCAGTAAAACTGTAGGAGTAATTCCGAATATAAATTACTTTTTCGTTTGCTTATGATTTATAAAATATGCTTACAAAATAACACTCAGTTTATTTTGATAAATATTTCGCAATAAGATCTTTTAATATTTCATTAAATAAAAATTTATTTTGCGCATTACACCTTACTGTATAAATATCTATTATAGTAGGTCACTACTGCATTTTATTACAATAATTACACAGGTTGACATGATTTTTATGATCTAAAATGTTGTTAATTTTTTTTACTAATTCGACGACACTGATTACGAATCCACCACTCGTTTTGTCGTATCACATCAAATTTTAAAGATAATGCATGTAGGGCAATTTTTACTTTTTTCATAAAAATAAATCAAATTATTAAGTTTTGCCGCTTTTTCCACGATTAAGATATTTTTTTAAATAAATATTTTTCAAACAAACCATTAATACAGTTCAATAATGACCAAAATAAAAATGTTTTATCAATATAAACACTTCAATCTCAGAATACATTTTATAAACAAAGTCAATGTAACGACTTAAGCGGGCCCTAAACGATCAATTTTAGGGTTAGTATTGAAAATTGCATAATGATTTAACAAAAATTGAAGTAAGTTTTCAATACCACCATGTAGGATCAGTATTGCGCAATATTTTTTAGTCTACTGCATGCTGGCAAAAATGGCGGAGAAACCAACAAAAACTTAAAGAAAGAGCATTCATAGTCGAATGCATTCATGCCTCTGCAGAATATCAAGAGCAAGGAATATCACGATCGTGATAAAAATGAATGCTGCTTACGAAACATTGTTGTCTAAATATAAAGAGATGTGAAGAAAAAAAATTAGTACTGACGATATATACATTATGGTATATGCGCATCTGAGTTACAGTCTAGTATGGATACACAGTCTACTTACTATACGTACTGCGGGAAGAGAGTCGGAACGTTCAACTCTGGATGAAAATAATTATATACGGGTAAATTTTTTACTGTTTTATTTACATAGTAATACAAATTGTTTTACTTTATCTTGCTAGTTAATTACACCCTCATTGTTAAAATAATCACAGTATTCATTCCTTATTCGTTTCGCAATATCTAGCGAATTTCTTTGATTGATACTTTGTAAGCTCGAATATTTCCTGAGATGGTGGGTGTATTATTCCAGATTCAATGTCTTTACGAGGCATGTAAGATGAAGAAAAGTAGTAACCGGATTTTCTCAAAAAATTATGTAGCTAACAACTCAAAACGATTTTTTCCTGTTTTAATAGGATCAAAAGAAAATGCTCTTTTAAATACTCCAAAACGAATAGAATAGTAGTGAATAGTATGCCGAAAACACCTTTGGCCATCCTTCTAGCATGCGATAAACAATAGTTCATACATACAATAGGTAAATTCTTTTTTCTTTTGTTAATCTGGTTTGACTATGTGGTTTTAACAAATTTTGCGACATCGGAAAAGCGTTATCCCCGATAAAAAGTATGGGCGTTTTCGGGAGGTATTAGGTAAAACCGCAGGTTGCAGGATATTTAATGCCTTATTTTTTTTAATTGTTTTCCAAATACTGAATTCTGCAGTACACCTCCATCTAATACATGACCATTGTCAAACCCCAAGTACCTGAGGAGCATTTCACTGGATCTCAAAACCTTTGGCTATTAGTTTCCATTCCTCGTATGTACGTGGTAACTAAAAAATAAAACAATTTAATTACTTAACTTTTTAGGAGGATTCTACAACTACTGGAGATGATCAAACACTATCTACATCCAACGCAGTTCCTGAGAGCAAAGAAGCTAAAGAAAAAAGATGAGGATGAGCTTATGAAATTGGCAGCTAAACATCTTAGGTGGACAGAAACCCAATGAATATGAAATTGGGCTTTATCTTGTGCTGCGGATTTAAAGAAAATGAAACTCATACAGCTAATCTTTGCTAAAAATGCTATCGGTGACATTATTATGGAAGGACAATTAGGGCTTTTACACCCTCATTCGATAAAAATAAATGCTCCAACAATTGCACCTGTGGTAAGCTCCACGTCAACTCCAATACATTTCAGCCTTACATCAACTCCATATCTTTACAGCTCCACTCCATTGCCTTGGAATAAGACCGATTCTATAAACAGAGAGGAATTGTGTTCAATATCATTATCGGAAACAAAACAGCTGCCATATAATCAACAGGATACGAACAGGCATTTGTGGGTATAGGCCCGGTACGAAAGAGGTGTAGTAGCATCCTTCATAAACTGTCGCCAGAGAAAGCCACGCGTCGGGTTAAAGTATGTTAAAGTCTCCTCAAAATCATCAGACGGATTGTTACCCGTGATGATAAATGAGTTTATTTCAACAATCCGAATGATGTAAACCAGTGGGTTATGCAGAGGCTACAAGCTCTTCCGGTGAAAAAGATTTGTTAAAAAGGTCATGTAGTGTGTTTGATAGAATTTTGAAAGAATAATTCACTTTGAGTTGGTTTCTGATAATAGGACGTAAAATTTCGAACACAGCTCACCTCAGTACAAGCTGCTCTAGCCGAAAAATTTCAAGCGTTGGTCAACAGTAAAAAAGCCCTCCTGAAGCAAGACAATGCTAGACCAAACACTTCACATCTAACCACCTAAAAAATTGAGAAATCGGACTTTAAACTTCTTCATCGCCCAGCATAGAGTCCCAACATCGCTCCGTCGAATTTCGACGTATTTTGGTTCATAGCCGTTCATTCTGATCATCTATCGACGATCAGATCACACAAGATCCCGGATTTTGTGGACATTTTCATCACTTCTTGCAGTTGGAGGCCTTCCGATGCGAGGTTCAACTTCAATCCAATCTCTGAAAACCTGGACCAACAAAAAAAACTGGACCAACCAAACAAAATACTCTTACTATTGGCTTGTTGACGTTCTGCAAAAGTTTGCGTCTCACTGTGGCCAAGTCCGAAACAAAACTTGATATCGCACCGTTGCTTGAAATAGTTGTCCGCCATTTTTACAACAAAACAGAAAATTCCAGTTCACAAAAAGAATTGCTGCGAACCAACAAGTGCCTTTAGGGGATTCAAACCCACATTGAAGACGCATAATAGGTTGACCTGCCTCCTCTTCAAAGCTAGCGTATTGTATGTTTGTTTATTATAAAATATCAACTGTAAAAAATTTAGCAGTACCAATAGGACATTAGTATTATTAAGTAATACAAGCTAGTAATAATCCATTATTATCATATAAAAATAACTTGGAAATTATACTTAACAATGAATAACTCTAAATACCTGAAAAAACGCATTAAAATTAATAATTCTTCAGCTCAAAAAAAGTATATACAAGATGCTAGAAGATTGTCAATTGGAATAGTTAGCGAATGAACTACAAATGAATCAAGGAATGGAAAATGAAAACAAAATATATAAGAGTGGAGGTAAAGCTCACCAATTAGCGAAATAAAAATTTTGTAATGGAACAGTCAAAAAAAAACAATTAAAAAAGTACAGAAGGGCACTGGAAGTATAGACAGAACAGAATTCTGATAAGCCGTTCGGCAGAGTCAGTTAAAACCTTAGCTGGATCCTGTCAAAACTACTTAGTTTAAACAAAGCTTGGAAAATATTTACATATCTGAACAATGCATTGTTGAAAATTGATTCTTGTCCTCTTCAATGCACACCACCAGCAAGTAACAGTATTCGGTAGGTAAGTATACTTACTGGTATACTTAATACTGTTCAGCAGTGATTCTGTATATCAAGCAAACATTTCATAACATGTGGTAAATTAAAAACAAGAAAATTGTTTCCACTTAATTAATTTTTGTCAACCCTTGCTTTTATAACAAACATTTCATAGTTAAATATTACTACCATCAAAAATCACTTGCTTCCTGCCTTTCCCATCTCATTTGTCAACTAATAATAAAGTAATCACTTCCAGGTTTGCTGAAAGCAGAGCCATATTAATATTTCATAAAACCATCACAAGTTCTATTGAGAAATCAGTAGGAAATCTAAATTATCTACATATAATAAACCTTTTGCGTATCAAACAATCCTAAAACCATTTTGGTCATCAAGATGTAAACAGGCTAGTTCAAATTTTCAACATGTTAAAACTCAGAGATTTGAACAATATTTTACGAGTGATTCACTTAGTATTGTAGACTAAATAAAACACTATATTTCACAGGCCAACTACTGTTTTGGTACCGGGATATTTGGAGCTGATTTCATATGAATTTAATGCCCTGAATACAAATATGGCATTAATTTTTACCTAAGACCTCAAATTTCTTAGATATAACATTTTAGTGAAGCATATAATAATATATATATATATATATATATATATATATATATATATATATATATATATATATATATATATATTAAATATATATATAATACTTGAATGTATTGAATTTAAAAAAAACATTGATATATAAATGTATGTATTTCAAAAAGTAGAGCAGATAGAGAAAAACAGATTTCATATTTAGATTTAGAGCCAGAAATAAAGCTAACATCGGTTCTAAAATCCTATGCACCATTTTTTTTTGTAGGCCAGTTTTATCAATGATATTGCTTATTGTCTTTGCCACAATTAATTCTGTTTGTAATTAAAAGGGACACAAAAATAACTACTGGGTTATTTCTTACACGCTATTACAAACGTTTGTGAAAATATTTACTTAATAAACAAATTATGGAAAATATAAATTTAAAGGATAAAATACTAAAACTAAATATTTTCTTTAAATTTTATTGATAGCTATAATCTATAAAATTGAAGAAAGAAACGAAACAAAGGCTTTAAAACTTCCACCACTTGTATAATGCGAAATACAAAGCATGTTCAAGAGTACCAGATTATCACAAACCTTCAACAAACAACGAAATGGGAGCTACATCATTAAATAAACATGCTCCGATGATTTCCTGTTATAAAAAAACAACTTTAGATTCGACCAAATGCACGGAGCGGATTTTGTTTTTCAAGCTTTCAATAGTAGAAATTTAATTTTCTTTTCATTTAATATAAATTCTGGAATCCGAAGAAACCAATAAATCAAATTAAAATAACCGATTTTTTTCTATTAAGGTAAACACAGATCATTTACATATTTTTCCCCAATCCGATTAAATTTGAATATTCAAAAGTGCTGAATAATATTTAAAGTAAATTGCAGGTTAATATCCTGCTAAAAGCATTTGGCAAAAGTAATTCCTTAAAAAACCCATGAATACATTTAAATTTTATTATCACTACAAGGAAGTGTACATGTGATTCTTTTTAATCATGATTCAAATGAAACTACTTTTTACGTGGTGTGTTAATAAAATAATGGGACTGGTGGCGTAGCATTCGATCTGGCCACATTATTGACTTTTCCTTTAGAGGGGGAGCCGGCCAAAATCTGATGTGTCTTCAGTACTAGTTTGAACTGTCTAGAATCACTTGGTGATTCATAGCAATTCTGCTACGACTGCTTCTGACGACGTTGCCCCAAAATCTCACGTGGCATTTTCAAGCATTTACTCTCTTGGTAGACAGCTTTGAACTGACGCACTATAAGAAGCTAGGTGGACAAAAGTCATTTTGGAATTCCTGAAAAATAACGATACATTTTCACAAACAACCTTCCCAAAGTCACGTATACATATTTAGTTTGTTCCTAATTAGCACAATAATAAGTCAGTGGAAGTGTAAAAATAACTGATAAGAAAACTGCACAAAACATTTTTATTCAGTTGCAATTTTGCCACATTTTCCACATATCATGAGTTATTTAGTAATAGTTATATCATGTAGTGTAATGGATCATACTTTGGAATGGTAAGGATATTTCGTTTTTGAATTAAAAGTCATCCTCAAACTTTCCATATAGTTGATATATATTTTTTTAAAAGGGTAAAATGCCGCACGTTTTATTTTCTGATTGGTCTCAAAAGACCATAACTTTTTTTTCCACATGTATCCAGCCTAATTTCTTTATATTTTGTAGAATAATATTTAATCTTTAAGTTTATGTATAATTTACTTACCCTAAATAGTTCAATTAATAGTTTTGATTTTTTTCAGAACGCATGTACTCTATTTCCAAAATGGACTTTTTCAATCTATGGGTAAATCGTGAAAAGGAAAACAGGAATTCACGCATATTTGAATACCTACCAACTAAATTTGATTTAGCCAACATAACTGCAGAATCTTTGAGAAAGTGTCATATAAAATTGGCATCAATTTCTTCAAAACCTAGTGAAAAATGGGCCTTGGCAAACATGATACATGAACGGTTTTTGTTAAAGAATAAAGCGTGGATAAAACGGGCAGAAATTCAATTCAAAGTGTGTCTAAATAGTCCAACTCCTTTTAGTGCTTCAGACGAAAATCGGCTTCCAAGCAGACCGCAGAAAAGAATTGAAGATACGTCATACAAAACTAAAAACGACGCCTTGAAAACTTAGTCCAGTCATGGATTGCTAATGAGTTAACAACAATAGCAGAAGTGGCCAATCGATAATCCGGGCACAGAAATATCGCTCAAACGATCAAACGTATCAGTGATGGTGTAGTACAACCGAGTGACTCCAAAAACATGTATCTTAATGCTAGGAAGTTAACCAGTGACGAAGCTTTGACTTATTATATTGACTCGAAATTTACTACCCACTCTTACAAGCAGACAAGGAAGTGGTCAGTGAGAGCAGGACATCAAGTTTTTCTATCGTATCATAGTTTGGTTAAGTCCAAAATGTCTTGTTATCCTTCAAAGGAGCATATTTCTTTGACATTTATGTCCGCAATTTTCCGAGTTATGTTGGCTTGAAGGCCTCAATAGTTGCTGGTTTATCGGCAAAGACCAAATATTTAACATAACTCCAAAGGAAATAATCTAAAGGCTTTCAATCACACGCCCTTGATGGGCAATTAACAGGTCCGTTTCTCGAAATAATTTTCCCACCAAATTGTTCCCTTAGAAATCGATTGTTGCAGTGGCTGTATGACATGTGGAGTCGTCCTTTTGGAACACAGCAATAATTCAAATTTGGAACTAAATAATCATTGATCACCGTTCTGTAACGATCCCCATTACCGAATTGAAAAATTTGGATCTTTATCAACACTGCCAGAACAGCGACGATATTTTCTTCGGAGGGTACAGTTTTTTCTCTTGTTTTTTTGTTGTAATATCGAGCGGCGAGAAATGCGTTCGAAAATTATCGATAATTCAGGGAATAAAGCGCCCGGTTGGGCGATTGTGTGCATCCGAAAATTCACGAAGTTGCTCTATAAGTTTGGTGCACAGAACATTGATTTTGATAATAAATTTCGACAATTTGCAAACGTCGACCCAACGTCTAACATTCCATGATCATTTGCCAGACATATGATCTGCCATAATGATTGCCATGATGAATTGACAGCAACCCCTTTGGGAAGTTCGGACACACTAAAAAAAGCACCCTTTATATAGAATTATTTCTGAAAAAATCAAAAAAACATTTCACCATACATACGAAATGCGGATCGATTTCAAAACAACAAATTTTTTCAATACCAGCAGGTTATATGTATTTCAATTTAGACTTCCACAGGGCGCACATAAATATAGAATATTATTCCCACAATTTTTCTGAAAATCCAATAAGTTGAATTAGATGGGATATATCTGAAATATATTAATTTTCACTTCCAAATATTCGAATAATACAAACGCGAATTTTGGAAAAAGAAAAAATTCCTATAAGGAAATGGATAAAATCTTGTAGCCATAATCACTTGTAATACGAAAACATTCAAAATAGATCTAGATTTAGGCAAAACTTAATGCAAATTCATCGCTTGATAAGATTATCAGTTTTATAGAACTACCGACAACAAGGTTTTATAATTAAAAAATAATAGATAATTTCTAGCTTAAAAAACGATATTATATATATAGAGGTGTTTCAGTTAATAATGTCGATTTTGCTAAGTGATGGCGTTACTAATACAATTATTAGAGACGCCATCAAAAACCAGTTCGTTATCAATTGTCATTGTGCAAAAAACATAGCTTCTCATAGTTTTGAATATGTTGAATTATGTACGAGAAAAAGCCGTTTTGCGGGGAAGTTTAATAACCTTCTTTCATTTGAAAGTTATCGACTATTAGTTCAAGCTTATGGTGAACATGCTCTAACCTAAAAGACTTGTCAATGATGGTTTAAACGCTTTAATAGTGGTGATTTTAATATAAAAGACAAAGGACAACAGAACAACCGAAAAAGCTTGAAGATGCAGATTTGCAAGCATTTTTAGATGAACACTCAACACATATTATGAAACAATTAGCAGAAACATGGATGTTTACCAATCCACCATTTTGCAATGTCTACAGGTATTGGGAAAGATCCAAAGGAAGAAAAATGGGTTCCATATGAATTAAAAAAAAGAAATTGAAAGGCGAAAAACTACTTGCGAAAATTTGCTTGCCAGGCAGAAATTAAAAGGTTTTTTAAGCACCAAGTTGTGACAGGTGATGAAAAGTCAATCTATTTTGATAACCCATACTACAAAAAATCATGGGCAGACCTAGGTCAGCCTTCAGCCAAAAGAAGGATTTGTTTTGTATTTGTGGGATGGTAGAGGGCTGTGTATTATGAACTGCTGAAATCTATTGAAACGATTACTAGCGATCGATATCGACAACAATTGATAAAATTGAACCGAGCATTGAAAGGAAAAAACGAACCAGAAATAACGACGAAATATAAAAACGACTAAAATCACCCATTACACGATTTTTCATCATAGCAATGCTCGGTCCCATATTACAGAATGTGTAAAAAACTATTTGGAAAATGTTAAATGGGGCATTCTACCCCATCCGCCGTACTCATTGGACTTCTTTCAGACTACCACTTATTTCGATAGATGCTGCAGGGACTTTCAAAAAATGAATCGCGCGCCAAAATTTTTGGGTTTTTTGAATTATCATATATATATATATATATATATATATATATATATATATATATATATATATATATATATATATATATATATATATATATATATATATATTAGACATTTTCTATTCTTTTTAATTAATAAACCTTGTTGTCGGCGATTCGATAAAATTAATAATCTTATCGAGCGAAGGATTTTGCAGTCAATTTTGTCTAAAAAACAAAATTCCTTATGCTGATGCTATCGCTAACTGCATATTTTTTCCATCTCTCCGGCAATTTGTAGATGCCTTTCCAGAAAAAGCGTACATCTTTTGAGGTGGTCCAGTTAGCAAACCAACAAAGTGGTGGTTAAAAGGGGCAAAGTGTGATGAATACGACGGGTGGGGCAAGAATTCCCAGCCCAGTCAAGAAATGGACCGCTCTCGTTTTTGTGATGGGGCGTTGTCGAGCTTCAAAATCACTTTTCAGTGTCTTGTAGCCTATTATGGTGTTTCTTCGATCAATCCATAGTTCAAATTGATCGTTTGTTGACGGTAGCGAATGGTATTAACTGTGTCACCTGGTTTCGGAAGCTCATGGTACACTCTATCCCTCTGATACCCCCAAATACCTTTATTCCACATCGATTCGGTATTGCAGTCAATGTTGACGGTTGTCCTGAACCAACCTATGATTTTCTTCATTTTTGGTTCTCGAAATATACCTGTTTTTCATCTCCAGTCACGAAAAAGTATTTCTTTCATGCCGAGAAAGCAAAACTTCGCATACCACTTTTCGCTTTTTCATCAATCTGTCGTTCATTTGTTGCTCTGCTATTTGTTGTTGAGTTTCCGTATCGTCTTCTTTCAACAATGCTCATTTCGTAATTTTTAATGTTTTTTGATTGACCTGGGCGTTCTTTGTCTTTTAAATCGAAATCATCACTTTTGAATCGTCTAAACCAACACCCACAAGCGTCTTGCATTAGGACATTACAATCGTTTCCACAACTATACGACGGCTCTCTCTCGCGTTTTTCTTTTCACTGAACAAAAAAAGAGGCACGTGCTGCAAATGCTCTTTCTTAGGCTCGAAACTTACATGTTTACCACACGAAAAAAAATGACGCTAATTCGAAATCATTTATCATTTATCAATGGCATTTTGAAAGGCAGTGTTGTAGCAGCAAAATGATATAAGAGATTAAATTATGAACCGACCCTTATTTCTAGAGCCATTAAACAAAATAATAATTATCAACCGCCACACCCGGTATTCTTCAAATCACACTACATATACTTCAAATTTGGTCCAACTTGAAAAATGTAAGTGATTCTTTTTGTTTTTATGGACAATGAGCAAAAACTTTTTTTAATGCTTAAGGTAGAATCAACCACATTTTTATTATATAAAGTCATTACGAAATTATTGATTGATTTGTCTGTTACTTTGTGATAATTAATTTTTAATGAATATATATATATATATATATATATATATATATATATATATATATATATATATATATATATATATATATATATATATATATATATTACAAGTACACACTTGTGTATATACTTGTGTACACCGTTAAATTCTTTACTACAAGCGAACAACATTTTAAAATCCCACATAATATTTTGACGAAACGTCGTGACTCTTCACAGAATGAACGGATTGATAGCTCTATCAACCTTCAGCCTAAACCATTGTCTCAATTCTCTTCCTGAAGCACCCCACGCCTTCTATAATGCTAATGTCAGCCTACAGAAATATCACCTTCAACAATACATTATTTATAATACTCTATTTATTATATTTAGTTTATATAATAGTCTGGTTTATAATAGTCTTTATCTATGTAAATAAAGTGGTGTAAATAGACTGGTGTCGTAGCGTTCAATCTGGCACTATTGGCTTGACTTTTGGAGAGAAGGCAGGCCATAATCTGATGCGTTTTCTGTACAGATGTGAACTCTCTAGTGTATTTATTGATTCGCAGTAATTATTTTCGTTAATCAGTTTTTTCTAGTAAATTATGCAGCAAATCAGCATGTTTGATGTTTGATTTGATCATTCTGACTTTTTTTAACCGAGGTGAAATTGGAGTTATATGATTCCTGGCTCTGGCGTTTCGTTTCCGAATAATATTCAAAAGTCCAACATGTAAGTCATAACGTGTTCCAAAAAATGACGGTAATATTCAATCTGTCTCAAAAAGTTAAGAGATATTTCCCTTTTGCTACCTTTTTGATCATGCTAAACATTTTTCGGAACCATTCTCGTTTAAATATGTTTAATTTTCAATTCATTGGTCAAAATCTTATTAACCGTTATGTGAGTCAATTTCAACTACGTCACTTCCCCTCCCCCATCTTCATAACGGATATGAGAGAGTTTATAAATATAATTTTCACTTTTTCAGCATAGGATGATTTTTTTTCACTTACACAGGTTGACTGATAATGAAATAGTGTATTTTGATTGAAACCGCAAAGATGCCTTTTCAACCAGCTTCTTTTCCAGTCCCACCAAGATAGTTTGGTGGGACTGGAAGAGAATCGTCTATTATGAGCTGTTACCTGAAAAATCATACCATTAATTTGGGGAAATGTGAATAATCAGTAAGTAAAAAGTGAGTAATCGACCAGTACCTGAATTGGTCAACAGAAAGGACATTGTGTCCCATCGAAGCAAAGCTAGACCACACGTGTCTTTGAGCACCCAACTCAAACTGTTACAACTAGTGGGCTGTTTTGGTCCATTCACCGTATTCTCCCAACCTTGCGCCCTCTGGTTAGCATTTACTCAGATCCCTTCAAAAAAACATTTTTACGATCTATGATGTTTTTTTGAAGAGATTTTTTTTGAGGGAGCATTCTTGGATACTTTAGAATTACCTGGATCAGTTCTTTAGCTAGAAAGCTCAGAACTTCTATCAGCATGGGATACTGCAGCTACCGGAGAGAAGGTGAAAGGTTATTGAACAGAACGGCACAAATTATTTTGATGAAAGGAAATTTTTGGTAAATAAAATTTTTCAATTTTTCTAAAAAAAATAGAAACGAACATTTCATCAACCTAATGAATGTTATTTTAATTTACCAAATTAATTTGTTTCCCAGTTGTATACAGATGCTTTAACTCATATTACAAAAGAGTTTTCGGACTAATGTACGCTGTAAAAAGACCGGAATAAAATATTTTTTGCTTCTGTACAAATATTACGGTCAATTCATATATGATTAAAATATTTGAGTAAAATTATAAATAAAATTATTCATTTTATCTTTTTTTATTGTTAGTTTGCTCTCCATTTTGTATGCCTAGCGTAATTTTGAAATCAGTTATAGCATTTTTTTTCAAAGGTCGGTATTAAGCAATAAAATATCTATATGAATAGAAGAAAATATTCAATTACATATATGTAAACATTTCAATTTGGCTTTTTCAAAAAAAATACATGATTCACATAGGATAAATACCATAATAATATGCAATGCGTTCATGACATAAATAGTTAATAATTTAGATATCAAACAATAGTTAAACTAGACAGATAATATCCATATAATAATTTTTTCTACCATATTCCCTAAATATAACCATCCAATCGGTGACTCTTATAAGCAATACTTTGCGATGTGATTATTTTCATAAAAATTAGAAACAATTTCTAGTTACATCTTTATGGCAATCTAAATATATTAATTGTATTGGATTGTTCGGAAAGCTCGTAGGGATTTTCCATACGTTGCTATTTTGACGCTTGCAAATAAAAATCTGTTTTGGATTAGTAATGAATGTAAAATGTTATGTAATGTAATAAAAATCAAGACAGTCTTTTGATGGCGAGACCACAGTGTAAAAGTGGAGGAGCGGACCTGCAAAATCCAAAATCCAAAGACCGAATGCCGAAGATTCACTCACCACGGGTCGTGAGCATATAAATTTTAATATTAGCAAATACATCGTTTTTGATGATCTGAAAATGAATACGTCTGCCGATACGATGTGTGGGTCCCTCATGAACTATGTGAGTGAAATCCATTGGACCGAACCTCTTCGTACGATCTTTTGCTGTGTTACCAAGGTCAGATATTTTAAGTACGGCGAAAGACGGCCTTCATTTTAAGAAAATGCTTTGCATTTAGTAAGATTGGAAGCTTGAACTTCCAATATTTTAAGCTTCTTCCGTGCATCCAAACAATCAACACCGGCCTCTATTATTCACAAATAAATCCCTGTTAGTTTGATTTGGTTTGGTTTGACAGACCATTAATTCGGATAAATAGTGCTCACAATTAAATGGATTAAAGCAGTAGAGGCCTGTAATGCAGGCCTGTAATGCAGTAACGTGTCTTTGTGCAACCGACACAAACTTTTACAACTAGTGGGATATTTCCATCAACTGTATTCTCCCATCCATTCGTTCTCTGACTAATATTTATTCATATCACTTCAAAACAGTTTAAATCGTAAAACAATATATTCTTGGAAGATTTTAGAATTACCTCGATCAGTTTTTTTAGCCAGAAAATCCGGCTCCCTCTGCTCGGGATTGTGCTGCTACCGGAGAGTTGGTTAAAGGTTATTGAATAGAACGGTACAAATTATATTCATGAAAGGAAATTTGTAGTAAATAAAATTGTACTTCAATTTATCTAAAAAAAATAGAACAAAAAACCGGCCAAAATTAGCCAAGACGTCGTGATTTATCATGACAATATACCACTTCGATCAGGACCCAGCAAACTAATTTAATTGAGATTTTTTGCCTCATCCAGTATATTTATCCGATATCGCACCTCCGAACTACCATCTATTTAGCTCCATCCAAAATTGTTTAAATAGGAAACCTTTTAAAACGGAAGAAGATGTGAAAAACTGAAAAACATCCTGTTAACAACAAGATATAAAATTTTTGGTAAAAGGGCATTACGGGCCCACCACTCTGTTAGTAAAGAATTGTAAGTAATAATGGTAGTTACACAATAGATTAAATAAATATTTACATAAACTAATTGCGTCTAATATGTTTCCCATAAAGAAATCTATACGAATTTTCCAGACAACCAGATGTATTCAAGACTTAACTGGATAGAAAGTAATATTTACACAAAAAATAAAACAATGGCACAACAATTATTTGTTAAATAGGAAAAAATTAAGCAGTTACATGATTAAATTGAAATAATTCACAAAAAAAAAAATCTGTATTTAGTTCAATCGGTAAAGATATTTATATATTAAATTGGGCTATTCAACATATTTTCTGGAGGTTGCTTGGAACTGTTAAGCCAGTTGTTAAGGCAAATATTATGTTATGATTGTTTGGGACGAAAATTACACCTAGATTTTACTTTTAAAATATTTCGATTGTTCATAATAAGTGTTTCGGTTAATAATCTTCAATTTATCAAAACCAAAATTTGAGCGTGTATTTCCATAACAAAATAAATTACCTTAATAATTAAAGTATTGGCAATCGTTAGCTATTACTTTTTTCAATCTTTCTGTCAAATAATGGATTCCGCGCCAAAAAACCTTTTAGTTTTTTGATGCCAACCATTCATCAAACCAAAATTTCACTTCTTCGCGAGAATGTAAATGTTGTTTTGAAAGTCTGCGTCGATCGAAATAAGAGTGGTAGTCCCAAGGAGCTAAGTCCGGTGAATACGGTGGGTGGGTACGTTCCATTTAACGTTCTCCAAATAGTTTTTATACATTTTGCAACATGGGGGTCAAGCATTGTTATATTAAAAAATGGCTTTATCGTGTCTTTTGGCATATTCTGGTCGTTTTTCCTTCAGTTTTATCGATTATTGTTGCTATCGGTTGCCAGTAATCGTTTCACCAGATTTTGCAATTCGTATTATGCAGCTGCCTTACTATCCTACTAAATACATAGCGCTGGTTGTGATGTTGAAGGCTGGCCTCAGTTTACCCATGATTTTTTGCGGTTTGGGTTGTTAAAATAGATCCAATTTTAATTACCTGTTCACCTTTTCTTGAAAGCAAAATTTTACTAGTGGTTTTTCGTTTCTTTCTTTCAATTCATATGGAACCCATTTTCCTTCCTACTGGATCTTTCCCAATGCGTGTAGACGTTCGGAAATGGTGGATTCGGCAAGATTCAATGCTTTTGCTATTGTTTCAACATATGGGTTGAGTCTTCATCCAATAAAGCCAGCAAATCTGCATCTGCACAAACTTCTTCGGCTGTCCTGGCCGCTCCTTGTCTTTTAAATCAAAATTACCACTTTTAAAGCGCTTAAACCATCGTTCACAAGTTTTTTGGATTAAAGCATGTTACATGCTACAACCAACAATAGATAACTTTCAGTAGCCGTTTTCTTCAAATGACAGAAGGTTATTAAACTTCCGCGCAAAAAGTCTTTTCCTGGTATATAATTTGATGTAGTCAAAGCTATGAAAAACTATGTTTATTTGTACAATGAGAATTAAAAACGCACTGACTTTTGATGACGTTTATTTAACCTCCAAAACCACATAGACGTCATTAGTCTATTCCAACAAATGTATTAGTAACGTCATATCTTAGCGAAATCGACATTATTAACCCAAACAGCTCTTGTTCTTATTTAGAACACTGCATTGATATACATTTTCTTCTTAAAAAATTCCCAAGTCAAGCTAATTGTCGGTGATCTTTTTAAAGAAATTTGATTCGATGATTTTTTTATTTCATTATTTTATTCGATGTTGGCTATTCACATTGCATATCAACCACATTCAACATGAATAATTTGATATATACGTAAGTTTATGTTGCAGAATATTACAGTCCTGGTGAAATGGTAACGCGGTACTCGTAAAATATTTAAATTAGTATAATATAACTGAGAATGAATAAAAGTGGCAATAAAATAACTCACCCATAAAATTGGTATGATGTAACAACTTATCCGAATTTTCTTACCTAGAAAAAAAGAAAATTGTTTAAGAAAAGCACAATTAATGTATAAAATAAGAAATAGTTATATTTAACCTTATGGCTTTTAAGGCACATACAACCAAATTTTATTATTTAAGAACAGTACTGCTCTAACTAAAATTACATTTTAAATCAACAAGTATAAAAAGATCCCTAACTGAGAATAAATATGAACGAGAGAGTAATAAATATAGAGAGTAAATAAAAAATGCGCATTCTACGTATCGATACAACCATTCGTTTGTTAAGTTGGTATGACTGTTCTAGATATATAATAGAAATTTCATATCATATCGCTAGTTAAATTAGAAATTATAGCGTTTTTTTATAATTATTAAAAATTATTGAGGATGTTTTAAATTGGATTTACATTAAATGTTGCCTAAAAACAAGATTTCTTGTCCTGATACATTAAAAAGTATTACGGCGATGAAGCTATGTTAAAAAATAATTCACAATTGGTCTAAGGACTTTCCTGATGGTAGAAAAGTAGTTGAGGATGAACCTCATTCAGAGGAAGACCTTCCACGTTAACCAATGAAGAAAACGTTATCAGAATGAAGCATTTTGTACCGTCTAATCGCAAATCGCAGATTAAGGATTTTGTATCACAATAATGCACCATTACACCTGCAATTCGTCAATTTTTCATTAAGAATCAAACAACTACGGTCCTACAAGTACCCAAATTCACCAGATATGACATCGTGTCCTGTTCCTAGATTCAAGAAACTATTTCATGGACACCGTTTGAGCTCATAGAAGTCATTCAAGAGCGTTCGTTAGCCGCATTTAATAAAATATCGGAAGATGAATATAAAAACTATTTCGAAGACTTGAACATACTATGGGAAAATTGAATATATTTACTGGAACAAACGTTGGAATAAGTGTACTGTAGTGAGAAGGGGGAATTTCTTTGAAGGAGACAAAACAAATTTATATGAATAAATACTTTGTGTTTTATTTAAAGTCACCTTACTACCATAGTATTCCATAGAAATGAAAATACACAGTGGGCTAGTGGAGAATATTAAAAAAATATTCTAAAACCAAGGCAAATCTGTTCCGTGCTCCACGTAAAATTATCAATCCTTCAGTCGAAATCAAACGCCAACAAGCATTCCTCGAGACCGGTGACTCCAAATGGCTCGAAGAATTTCGTCCTTTAATTCAGGAATAGGTTGAGAATTGTTCTTATAGACCTGACTTTTCACGCAATCCCAAAGAAAATAGTCCAACGATGTTAATTAACATGATCTTAGTGGCCAATTAACATTTTTAGTAATAACGCGTCTTTTTCTTTCAAAAAATCAATTGTTTTATTAGTAGACTGTAACGTTAGCAATGTATGCTACACATTAGGTGTAGCGCCATCCTGTTGGAACCACATATTCTTCAGATCAATATTATTCAATTCAGCCCACTAAAATCGAGTTATCGACTCACGATATGGAATACCATTCATAGTTATAGCTTCACCAGCAGCATTCTGAAACAAATACGACCCAATTACAACTCCTGGACATAATGCACACCAAACAGTGACTCGTTTAGGATATAAAAGTTTCTCATGAATCAGTCGTGGATTTTCCTCTCCCCAAATGCGGCAATTTTGTTAATTGACATAGCCATTTAATTGTTCTTTGATCCAATTGACAAATGTACGACGTTTTGAGTGATTCAGTGACTTTAGTTCCTGTGTTATATGCCTTCAGACCTAAATCCTTTCGTACAATACGCCATGTTATGAATTCACCGAGTCTAAGTTGTGAACGTCGACTAATAGAAATTTCTGGGGCTTCAGCAACACTTTCACGTACCAAATCAATATGCTCTTGTGAATAGCCACTACGACTATACATTCCTCTTCTTTTATCTTCCACAGAACCAGTTTCTTGAAATTTTTGAACAATCCGATTGATAGTATTTTCAGATGGAGGATTGTGTAAACCGTAAATGTCACGTAATTTTGAACGCCCACTTTCATAGAAAAATCAACAATTCTATCACGTTGTTGCATTGTGTATGACTCTATTTTTATAAATATCACACATTTTACTTCTGAAATGAGACTAGACCTAAGCAAATTCACAACGCCCACTGTATTTTATTCAAGAATTAAAAAAACCTCTCAATTTAATTTAAGACCCGTTATTTAAATATGCACAAATTCAAAAATTCGTTCTATATTTTGTCATATTTATTTTAATCTCTATTAATAGAGCATCAGATGTTTTGAATGATGTCGATCAATAGTTGTTTTTTGATAAAAATCATATTTTCACTAATGATTCAATTCACAAATATGTGTAACTGAATGTTTTCTTCTCTTCATAAGCATTATTAGGCTAATTGAAAAATTCGCGAAGCAACACCTACAGAGCAGTAAAATAACTATATAAGCTGCTACTTTTTGAAGTTTCATCCTTCATATGAACATATGTGAAGTTTCATGTTGAACTGTCAATTCATTCGTGCAAAAACGGCAGCTTAAAGTAAACGTATCAGTTATATCGTATCAGTTTTTTAAAATGGAAAAAATGAAAATTGTGCAGGATTAAACTCTTTGTAAAAAAACGTTTAATTGCAATGGAAATTTATAGTGAAATGGTAAATGTATTAGGTGAGTCTGCTCCTTCAAAAACTATGGTTTGTTGAATGATTTGGATGATGATCCTTGTTCTGGACGCCCAATAACTGCAACTACTAAACAAATAATTAATTCTATACATGATATGGTGCTGGATGATAGACAATTGAGCTTCAGTAAAATTGCTAAGGCCATGGACATCTCAAATGAATCAGTGTTTCATAGTTCAGTCCACCCAACGCGGTTTTGGGAGGTCATGCTCGGTCTCAGTGCTCGTGACAAGGTCGTTTTTCCCGTTTTCTGGTGCAACGAAAAATCTCCTTTTAGCATATTGTGAATTTGGACATATATGTGTTTTATTGAACTGTATGTGCATGCAAATGCTGCAGTGACATTTGTGTAACCAAATATATTCAATATATCCTATTTCTGTTTCTGGACATACAGTAACCGATCGCAACTTGAATTGTTTTGTTTTGCGACTTCCTATATATCGGGGAATTTTCGACCTTTCAATGTTAATTGATTTCCTTAATCATTTTATGGTTATCGTCATGACTCGCAGGTTGTGTCGCGACTGCTATAAAACTATTAACAAGACAACGTACAGAATTGGTTGTTCGAGTGGCTGCCCTGGTTGGATCCATTCAAGTTAGGCAACTAAGTTACAAAATAAGATCTGGTATTGCGTTGCGTGCAGAGTGAAATCCAACGCAGTCCCTTCCTGTTCCAAAAGCCCTATAAATTCTGTCACGAACCGGCGTAGCTTCACTACTGACGGGGTAAATACCCCTGGTCCTAATTTTGGTGAAAGCACATTTTCTTCTATCCTGTCTAAAGCTGAACCTGATATTAAAGACGTTATAAAGCTAGGCTCTGAATTGTATAGTACGATTCAGTAACAGAATAACATAATCGAGACCATTCTGAGAGATTGCTGTCCTTGAGAATCAAGAATCAAATCGAACTGTTAAATCACAATTTAGCTTTCTTAAAGTCTAACAATGATTGACAAAAGACGTAAATCAAACTTTATTGTTTTTGGCATAGACCACTCAAACACTCAAGTCATATATGAATGAAAGCGTCATTCAAACCACATGCGTTCTTGTGACTGATTCCAGCAAAATCAAAATACATCGCCTTGGTAAATTTACAGATGAGAAGAAGCGCCGGCTCAATGTAATATGTAATTCTGCCGATGGTGCCACGCTTGTTCTTAAGAACGTTAGAAACTTAGCTAACGGTGCCATGTTTCGGGGCATATTAGTTCTTGTTCTTAAAAACGTTAGAAACTTAGCTAACGCTGCCATGTTTCGGGGCATATCGGTTCAGTCTGATAAAACTAAACGCCCAAATCCGTCACTACAAATTAGTTAAAGACGAACTAAATCGTCGTTTAACGGCTGGCGAGAGTAATATTAAAATTGGTTATCGTAATGGCCAATCACTTATTATACCTCGTGAGCCATCCAAATAGTCAACATGTCATTTAAACTAAATAAAGTGTCTTACACGTGTAACCCAGGATCAATTCCTAGCATTACTCTTATTTATCAGAACGTGCGTGGCGTTCTTATAAAAACTGCGGATCTCCAGGACCAGTCCGTCCTATTCAACAATTATCACATTATTGCTCTGTCGGAGGCCTGGCTGCAACCATCTGTTTTTGGTGCTGAGCTGTTCGATCCCAGGTACATGATTTTCAGAAAGGATTGGGATCTGGATGCCCTCGGAGTTGAAAGACGCAGCGGAGTTTTCCTTACCGTTCATTCATCTTTACAACCGCCGAAGCTCGACCTGTCCATCTTTGAGGGATTGTTCCCAAGTGTCGACATTGTTAGTTGCAAAATACTCAAAAGTCGGACCATAATTTTTATTTTTCAATTTACATTCCTTCAAAATCAAATATTCACCAATACAAACTACTTTTTGATACTTTCCAAACTCTTTCTTATATCATGAATAATAAAATTCTAATCTTAGATGATTTTAATTTGCATTATCAAAGCTCTTTTAACTATCAATTATCTAACCAATTTCTGCCAGCACTGCACGACTTCCAAGCATTTTTTGATATTCGTCAATACAATCTCATATTTAATATACAAAATAATATACCGACTTAGTTATTGCAATGGCGGGAACGTTTCTGTTCGCTTAATGTATATCTCAGCTATTGGGAGAGTGCTGAAGGCTCGTGCGAAGCTGTGGAAATATTTTTGTAATAATCTTAGAATTAATTTTTAATTTGCATATAAATACTTTTGTACCATTATTAGGTTAAGATGAAATTATTGTTGTTATATCTATTTGTGTTTATAATTGTCTTTAATTGGGCAGTAACCTGTTAGACAATAAAGTATAAAGCATCAAAGCATATTTTGAAAAAGGAATTGGTCTTGACAAAGCTATGTGCAAGATGTGATCTGATCAAAAACCACATGGGATCGAGTAAAACTTTCTAAGCAACATTTGGATCTTTTTCGAACGAATGAAATTGATTTTAAACATCGTTTTGTAACAATGGCTGAGACTTGGGTTTACTACTATGATCCTGAACTGCGACAATAAACCTCAGAGTGGATTCTGAGGCCGATTGTTCAGCTCCGAAGCAGCCAGTGGTCAAAATCGACCAAAAAGGTTATGCATCAATTTTTAGAATGCAAAAGGCATTTCGTTACTGATAATAACAGGACAATATTACTCAATCCCTTTGAATTAATTAGATGTAAAAATTCGTGAGTCAAGACCTAGTTTAGCAAAGAAAAAAATAATTTTTCATCAAGACTCCTCTTCCATCAAGAATTGTTGTTGGAGCATCCACTATATTCACCAGATCTGGCCCCTTCTGACTCTCATCTGTTCCCAAACCTCAAAAAACTCCTACGTGGCAAGCGTATTGCGCTTAAGGAAGAATATACGCAAGAATAAAGTAATTTTTTCACTTGTTTTATCATTTCCAGTCCGCAAACTTTTCAGTTAGTTTAGTATTTATTAGTCAATATCATCGTTTGAAAAAAAAATGTTAAAACTGATTTTAATATTCTGGTAGGCGTGCAAAACTGAAAACACACTAACAGTAAAAAAATAATATATGAATAATTTTGTCCAAATATTTTGAACGTATTTTAAACATACATACATGAATTGACCGTATTATATATGCAGAAGCAAAAAAATATTTTGTTTGGGCTTTTTTACAGCGTTCATTAGTCCGAAAACTCTTTTGAAAGTATAATATTTTGAAATAAAAGCTTCTGGATACAATCGAGAAATAATTTAATTTCGCAGATTAAAATAACATTGGTTTGTTTTGTATGATGTAGATATTTACATGAAAGGATAATTTGTAAAGGAGAAAACAAATTTATAATTATCCTCAATTGTTTAATGTATATACAACTGTGTTTAGTATTCCTTAGATAATGAACAGTTTTTTTTTTGTTTCAAAAGGCGTGGGGACATTTCTATAAAACCACAGATCGAGCGAGTGATATTTGAATCTTGAGTGATAGAGTTGAACATATCCTATACTCATCACTTCAGATCGGATTGAACGAAATATGTTGGAAGCAGAAATAAGAGAAGGGAGAAAATGGAGAGGCAGATAGAAAACGAAAACTTTACATAATTATTAATGGGCTTAATTTATATTATTTGCAGTTCAACTTAATTTTCGTCATTTGTTACGTAAAATACTCATTTATGGTAGTAAGAGAAGATTTAACACACTTATTCCCATCTTGTTCGCACCAGTGCAGTTCAAGATGGCGTCAGCTAAGGGTGTTGTTTGCGGAGCATGTGGTAAAAATGTCCCAAAAACACAAGTGAAAGTTCAGTATAAAACATGTAAGAGGTGGCATCATGTAGAATGTACGAAGCTTACGGAGTTTGAAGTGCGAATGATAATGGAACAGGAGAAAGTTTGGAATTATGCTGCCTGTAAGCGTGCCAGTAAAGGTGAGGTTATCGACATTCCTGCCAAAATTCTCCACCACTTACCGTCAAACGATGTTAGTAATATCAAAACGAAATTAGCCAACAACGAGCAAGAGAACTGTGATACATTGCATCTACTGATTCTTGAGCTGAAAACCTAGCTGCAGGACGCAAAAGAAGTCTGAAATTAACGGTGTGAAGAGAGCTATGGACTTTTTCAACGAAAAATTTGAAGAAGAAAAGCAGCGAAGTAAAGTTATTGTCGATATGGTGGAGGTTGTCTAGAAAGAAAATGTGTACCTGACAAAACGTATGCAATCTATTGGGAACGAAATGGAAGGTGAAAGGAAAGATGCAACAGAGTGATAAATGGTCCATGTAAAAATGAAGACGACATGGCAAAGGTAAGGAAAAAACGTGCAAAGTAATTAAATATGTCGATAAGAATACCACCCAGACATTAAGGACGTAAGAAAAGTTATTATAAAGGATAAATCTCCACTTGTTATCGTCACTTTACAGAACAAGGAATTAGCGGAGAATATTTTAACCAAGCGTAGAATATCTATATGAGGAGAACAGAGAATGATGGGGCTATAAGATTATAAGATTGAGGAATGAAGACCATTTGAATGAATTCATTTAGGAGCGGATTCATTTAGCATATTATGTAAAGTTGTGGAAAGGTTCAATTATATCATCCACAAAACTCGATGTGGATGATATAATTTGTGAACCATTTAGAGACGACTCTAATGTGCTTAAATTTGATCAGATGTACGATGGTATTTCATTTATCAATTTTAATTGTAGGAGTTTGAGAAGGAACTTTGATTCACTGGTGCTGTACTTTAACTATCTTACAAAAAAGCCGGATATAATACTATTAACTGAAACGTGAATATATGATGAGGAGATATCTTTGTATAGCATGGAGAGTTTTCAGAGCTTTTTCTACTGCAACTCTGAGAGTAGATCAGGTGGGTTAGCCATTTATGTTGGTAATTCACTAACATGTGAGATGCAAGATATTGGTATATCAACTAAAACTTTTGATCATATTTTCATAAACGTTGTAATAAGCTAGGCATATTACCATATTTTAGGAATTTACAGGTATAATAAGTATAGTATAGAGTTATTTAAAAAAAAACTCATTTCAATGTTAGACTTAGTTGATGGCAATAAGACCATCTTGATGGGTTTAGGAAAGATTAAAATGTCGTTGAATACAGGTGCATCAAGTTAGAGAGGGGTTTTTATACATTCGCCCCCTGTATAACTAGGCCGGGTTTAATGGGTCAGTTTGGCACTTGTCTTGATCATATATATATATATATATATATATATATATATATATATATATATATATATATATATATATATATTAATTTAAGTGTAGGTCAAAGTGATATTAAAATAAAAATAATTCAATAAAGGCCCACATTTTTACATTTGCTCATGACACAGCCCTGCTATACATAGGGCTGCTATAGGTAGTATAAAATTGAAAGTGCTGCAAAATATTCAAAGCGATTGAAAATATTGAAAAGCTGGTATGTAGGAAATAAAATGCTCGTTAACATGGGTAAGACTAGGATGCTTAATTTTGCACTTCAGAAACCCTGGCACTTCGATGAGCCTATTAAATGGCATCATTTAAACTGTAGAGATGCATCATGTGATTTTATAGAGGTGAAACAGTCTGCTGCAGTTGTATCTTGGTATTATTTTGGATGAGCTACTTTCTTGGAAACCTCATATACTCAATTTGAAGAAAATGGTTTTTGTTGTGATAGCCCAATTTAGAAAAGCATCAGAGTGGATGTCATTTGATATATTAAGACATATATACTACGCTCTTGCTAATTCTAATTTAACATATGGAATTGTCTGGGGTAGCACATGCAATAGCCACTTTGAGTCGTGAGTGTAAAATAACTTCCTATTGAACTTTGCTTCAACGTGCTTTCTATACAGTTATTAATGTAAACAGTTGCGTAATGTCGAACAGAAAAAAAGGTTTTCTCCAATTATCCACTAATTTGCACAAATTCATCGTTCAGTTTAAATAGTTGTTGTTTTCCAGTTAGCGAGAATTGTTTCATTCGATAACAATTGTTCACATTAGTCTACGAGCTTTGCTAATTTCACTCACAAACAAATTTATAAAAATACTTTATTTCCACGAATACACGTATCTCTTTGGTTGATCAATATTAACAATCTATAATTTTTAAAAATTATGGAAATATATCCAATCTCCAACTCCAGTCACCACAAAAAACTTTCTTGCCAGTTTCACCACCAAGGAAGTAGGAAAACAAACTAAACATAGCAGCAATATGTTTAATTATGCAAAAAGTAATAAAGCAGCTCAAAACACAAAATATTTTCTTTTTAGTTTAACTTTTCTTTTCCAAAACCTAACTGTAATAACGTGATGTTCTCCGATGAGACAAGAATTGGCTTGGTTTCTGATTCACGAAGAATGTTAGTCTGGAGAACTTCAGGTCGGCAAGCCCGATTAGAAACAGCTCAACCACGTATCCCATTTGACTTTTCTACTGGACACTTCTACTGGTCCTGGAGAGAAGGGTGCTGTACACATCGAGAAAGTTTTAAATCCTGTTGTGCGTCTGTATCCTCCCTTATTAAACAGCAGCAGTACAACATTTTTTGAAGAAGAGGGAATAACCAAATTAGGGTGGCCAGCAAATAAGTTAAAAACTGAAAATGGAACAATATTCAGTTGCAGAATGAATACATATTGTTACAGTTTTCTTTGAAAACATTATTTTAACTGAAAATGAAAGTGAATAAATGAATGTCGACGAATGTTTAGCAAGAATAGGTAGCCACATTTTTGAATGCCCTGTGGGCGACTCTAGAAGACAAGAGATACCAGGAACAGCAAACATATTTGTAAAATACCCAATGTGTAGGAGAAAGTGTTCGGGAGGTACCAGGAACATCAATCTGGCATGCCTTCTTAAATCTTGCTGATGCACATGAAATTTTTTTCAAGAAATTCTGAGGCGCATTCACATAAATGGATCTATTAATAACCAAACAATGTTGTAACGGAAACAAAGTAACCCTAAGTTTGGAATAGGCTATGTTCTATTTTATTTTTATCATTAGAGGAGAGATCTACATTTTGTCGACCAGATAACATTATATTATATTAAACGTCCACGTCACCCTCATAGCATACGATTTCCGTTTCCTGATTTCCCATTTCCGTTTTCGTGCACCGTTCGTTTTCCTTCGTTAAAGTGTTACTAATCAGAGTGTGATTGTGTCATGGAGTAAGTTAGAATTTATCGATTTTTTAGATTAAAGGTATCGATTTTGTCCCAACTAATTGAATACATATGATTAATTCCATTTTTCCTCCGATCTCTCTTGGGTCCCCTGCTTAACCATCTTTCGTCGCAGTTTCCGGCACCGAGGCTACTTTACTAGGAAATTTTCACCGGATTTTCGTTGCACTCATGGTGGAAGTGAAAGGTCACTTTTTCCGTTAAGCTCCGTGATATAATAATTTAGTTTATTGTATTTTTACGGATTTGGAGGTCCCAACCAAAAGACCGAGTGCCTTTAGAGGGTCACTCTCACCTCATCATCGAGTCCACTACATTGGGGCTGCGTTAAAACCCTTGTAAAGGTAATTTTCTTGTTTTTTTTATGTTCTTATTTTCTAACTCATTGCTAAAAATATATGAGTTCTTCAACTTCTCGCTGGTTTTACTGGTCCACTTAAAACTTAAAGATAGTACACCACGGGCGTTTTGAATATTTGATTTTTTTCTTGTAATTTAGGGTCCTTGGACGGATTTAGGTGGGCCATACCCCACCACTTTAAAACCACTTTTGTAGATAGCGTGACTCCAACATCCACGTCTCTTGTTTTTTTTCTCTCCCTAATTATTTTATTACCTTATGTTACCTTACACTACCTTCAATGGCGGCTCGTGAGGGAGGGCGATGTGGAACTGCCCTTCCACTCCAGTATTTATCACAGTAAACAATTTTTCAGAGCAAAACACCATATTTTATTTTCGTTCAGTTCCTTTCCTTTAACTAATTTTCCTGGTTCACCTCCTGTATAGGGTTTCAATAGCACGAAACGTAAAAAGGAGAAAGCAAAAAAAATCTTCAGCAGCACTATTTATTCTACACCCTCTCACTTTAAAAACCCACGAGCCGCCCCTGATTACCTTATATTACCTTATATTTCTTAGATTACCTAATATTATCTCATATTACGTTATATTACCTTATATTACCTTATATTACCTTATATTACCTTATATTACCTTATATTACCTTATATTACCTTATATTACCTTATATTACCTTATATTACCTTATATTACCTTATATTACCTTATATTACCTTATATTACCTTATATTACCTTATATTACTAAGGTAATATAAGGTAATATAAGTTAATATTAGTATTAATTTATATTAACATACACATATGTCCAAAAGTTTGAAATATTTACAAATTGGATACGTCTATGATATTCTAAAAAATGTGATGGATATTTATTTTAGACCATTCTCAAATGAAAATAGCAAAAGCATTGTTTTACTGATAACACAGGTTTTTCGATTTTTGCTCATTCTGTTGATACTGGTATTTACACATTATTTCAGTTCTTTTTCAATTCAATCAATCCATTTAAAAATGCCTATTAACATGATATCTCGTTTTAACAGATCAAGAGTAATTGCTTTGTTACAACAGGGCTTTGATCGTAATGATATCGCGGAAATTGTAGGTATTTCCCAAAGTGCTCTATCAAAAATTCATAAAAAAATCTAAGAGACAAATGACGTAAACGATCGCTCCAGAAGTGGTAGAAAACGATGTACAGCAGCTGCACAAGACCGGCAGATATCAATGATAACTAGCAGGATACAAGTGGTATATCAAGGGAGCTTGTTAGGCTTGAAGGGGCAAATGTTTCACGATAAACGATAACACGCAAACTGAAAGAGATTAATTTGCATTACAGAAGACTTTTACGTGTTCCCAAACTAACGCTTTAACAAAAAAATGTAAGATTGCAATGGGCTCGAGAAATAGTGGATCATAGTCCTAATTGTAATAAGGTGATGTTCTCCGATGAGACGAGAATTGGCTTGGTTTCTGATACACGAAGAATATTAGTCTGGAGAACTTCAGGTCGGCAAGCCCGACTAGAAACAGCTCAACCACGTATCCCATTTGACTTTTCTACTGGACATTTCTACTGGTCCTGGAGAGAAGAGTCACTGGTGCTGTATACATCGAGAAAGTTTTAAATCCTGTTGTGCGTCTGTATCCTCCCTTATTGAACAGCAGCAGTACAAAATTTTCTTGAAAAGGAGGTAATGACCAAATTAGGGTGGCCAGCAATTTCCCCCGCATGTATGTCATTGAACATGCTTAGTATATTCTGAAAACATGCATCAAGAAAGAAACAATCCTTCTCTTACCCTGTGAGAAGTAAAAGATGCTGCTCGTGAAGAATGGGAGAGAATTCCACTAGCCCAAATTGATCATTTAATCGACAGCATGCCAAATCGCCTACAGGCATGCCTACATACCCATGGAGGAACTACTGGTTATTAGTTTTATTAAAAGTTGTTCTTTTTATTTTCAAGTTTTAAACTTTTGAAGGCAAATGGTACATTGTAATTTTTTGACTTCAAAATAATAAATCAATTTTACACACATTGGTCATTTGGTGTCGAGTTTTATTTGGTACCAGTAAGAGTTGTAATAAAATGACGATCAATAGAGTTAAATGTTTGAATATTCCCAACTTTTTGACATATGTATATATTACCTTACATTACCTAATATTACCTTGCCTTTAAAGGATCAAAGAGGCTGAAGAGACCCATCTTTTTGCTGTAAAACATTTTGTGTGAACCTTTTACTTTTGCTTTAACATTTGGGGGCAGGGCACAGTGGCAAAGTAGTCAAACAATATTATTATTGATATATTATTTATATAGTTAATATTTATATCTTATGTAGTACTCTTGTTAGTATACTTATCTGTGACCGGGGTGAACTAGAGCGAGCTCCTAGAATATATGGGGTTTTCTGGCCTATTCCGTGGCAAGGCCAGTGGTGGTCATAACCCACCTCTATTCTCCGGTTAATCTGGGCTAAGAAAGGCATAATTTGCACGTACTCTTTATAGTTCACTCTAGCTAACACTCGCTCATCAGCTGATTATTATTGCAAACGTCATAGAAATAATCACAACCCTTTTTAAATTATAATACATTTATTTTATTTTCCTTTATTTCGTTTGGCTTTCTACACACTAACGGAGTGCGTAGCAGAACATGTAAAAAGCACTTAAAAATAATATAATATATTGTTATATACAAAATTGTTTGCATACAAAAATTATTCCGCTCGATTGGTGCTACTATATTATTATAAAAAGGTCATAAACTTACTTACGAAACCTGGAGTACCTTGTACACAGATTCACTACAGATTATAGCATCAAAGCTGAGACAAGCGCATGTTTAGCAGAATTGGAAAAACTAGGAACGTATTTAGTCTAAATGGGAGATGACTACGTTAAAAAATGTTTTAAAAAGTCTAAACAATCCTGGGTTTTGTTTGCCAAGCCATGAATTTTTCGGATAATTCTGGTATAATAACTATATTATTAGAAGTCCAATAATCTCAAAACAAGTAATAAAACTCATATAGTATATATCACATTTACTGTTTTGATTCCTTAATATTCTGTGAATTGTAAGATGGTATATTCTATTATCAGCTGATATTTATAAAAAGTAAAAATAGTTTGTTATTTAGTTACGAAAAATCAAGCAAATTGGTAAAATAGCTCATATAGAGTATTTGAGCTTATCAAATATAAGTGGAATTTTATGGAATAATAAAGTGCCGAAAAAGATAAAGCGTTTGATTTAAAAACACTTAAAATTCCTCGTCTTTTATCCTATATACGTTACACTAGGATATCGATTTCCATTTAAAGAAACTCCAATAATAAGTACACCCGTTGTATAAATAGAATGATGCAATAAAAAAATCACAAAAGCCGCAAACGTAATTCGATACCCACTTGTAAAATTAGGATATCTCAAGAAGGAACCACGAAGATAAACATTGTATCGCGTTACATTGTTGCGTGCCAACCAACAGCAGAAATGTGTATGGAATACTTTAAAAGGGGTCATTTTGTATTTTGAAGACAGTAAACAGTCAGGTATTAAGTTTGCAGTTGTTTTTATATTGCCTTACCACCTGGAATAGATCATTAAACATTATTTTAAATGAGACATTTAACAGCAATTTATTGCATTGACCGGAACGTTCGGAGATATATTTTTATAATATAGTTTTTCAATAAGAGTGTCAGAACTTTGAAATGTAATAGCGGCAACACTGTTTGAAATGTAAATCTGAATAAAAAGCATGTACCGAAAAGAGCAATTTACGAGTGTGCTGCTTTCAATATATTATGTTAATTTATCATGAAATCTATTTACCATCAAAATGTGTGTTACGGTCGCCAGACTTTTCGAGCGTTGCGTGAAACTTAGGATTAACATAATCGACCAATGGAACGTTCTATTTATTGTCGTCCTCGAAAAATTTGAACGAACTGGCTCAGCTGCAAATGAATAATAGCTATGCATCGTCAGACTACCCGATCATTGGAGAACATCGTTGTATTAAAAAGGAGTGTAAGGGAAGATTCGAATGTATATATTTCACGTCATTCTCAGAAACTCAAACTTTCACAGACGACTACGTGGAGAATTTTGCATCATAATCTTTATTGTAAGAGTTATAAAGTTCAATTAGATCAGTAACTAAAGTCAGTTCACCATCACCTGCGTCGAAAATGGACGCGAATTGAACTCTACAGCAGTTGAAAGGCGACTCTCACTTTCGAGAAATCTAATCTTATCTGACAAAACACACCTCTGATTTAATGGGCTTGTAAACAAACATAACTGTAGGATTTTGGTCAATGAAAATCCTCAAGTGATTCAGAAGTTACCTGTTTATTCTAAGAAAATCAGTGTTTGGTGCTCAAACCTTATTTGTTTGAAGACGATGATGGAAGTGGTGTTACTGTTAATTTTGAGCACTATAGGAATATCCTAAGAGAATATCTTTAGCCTGGACTGATAAATATGGATAAAAATAATTTTATTACATATATCTTCGTGACCGTTTAATATTATTATTATTATTAGGTGCGTATAGACCCGGTTGGATCACGCAAAGCATTCTGACTCATTTTCGAGTGTTCTTTCTGATCCTCCACACCTCTCCCATCCTTTTTCCGTGGATTCTCTTTCTCGCCTCCGTCAACTTTGTTGCCGATCTCCTCGAAACTTTGCTTTCTGATGCAACGTTCCACATATGTATTTTGTTTCTGTACGTTCTTCTATCCTCAATCTCTGTCGGACCTATTTGTGCCTTTCGCTAATCAGCTCTGACTTGTGTGATCCAAGGTACTGTTGACTTGACTCCCTGTATGTATCTAAGAATTCTTTTGTGAGTCTTGTCGGTGGTAGTCTACTGATATGTCCATTGAATTTCAACCTTCTTTTTCTTATGTCCGCCGCTAGGTTGGACATTCTCTCTGTGGTCTTTCAAGAGTGTAGTCTCTATCCTTCCTCTGTCAGTTTTGGACCGAGGATTTTCCTCATAATTTTGCGTTCTTCTTTTAGTATGTGCCTATGCCGCTTTTTGTATGAAGTGTAACTGTCTCGCTTGCGTATAGGACTTCTGGTTTGATTACTGTGTTGTAGTGTCTTATTTTTGCGTGTATGGATAGGCATTTCTTATTGTGTGTCTTGCCGTATACCCTCTTCATCTTCTGTAATCGAGTCTTCTGTGCTATGAAGATGTGCTATGAAGGAGAGAAGTCTCCTCCTGTGGGTTCGAGGATCTCGCCCAGGTATTTAAAATGAGTGACCCTATTTATGTTGCCGTATTTGGTGTTCAAATTTTGGACATCTAATTTTGAGCAGAACATTTCGGTTTTTTGAAAGGAGATTTGTAGGCCGACTTTCTCTGCATATTCCTTGAGGACTTCGATCTGTTTGTTGCCATTTTTTCATTGTCTGCGAGTATGGCTAGGTCATCTGCGAAGGCCAGGCATGATATTTCTATGTTGTTTTTGGATAGTCCGAGTCGTATTGGTTTCCAGTGTCCTTGATTATTCGGTTCTTTTTCCCATTCCCTTATGACTTTGTCCAGGACCAGGTTGAAGATGAGTGGGGACAACCCATATCCTTGGCGTACTCCAGTTTTAATCAGGAAGGGTTCGGAAATTCCTCCCATAAATTTTACTTTAGAGGTTGTATCATCAGCGTCTGCTTGATCAATCGTAGTGTTTTGGGGTCGAGTCCTTGTCCCTTGGGGTCGATAACTTTGTATTTCAGTATAATTTTTAGGTTAAATATTTGTTCAGTGCAGGAGCGACCAGGGCGAAAGCCTGCCTGGTACTCGCCAATTTTGTGTTCTAATTGTTCTTGTGTTCTCTGGAGAAGGCACGCTGAGAGGATTTTGTAAGTGACTTACAAAAGGAGATTCCTCTGTAGTTGTTCACATCTCCCTTCTGTCTGTCTGTTCTGTCTCCCTTCTTGTGCAGCGGTTGGATAAGAGCACATTTCAATTCATCTGGTAATTTTTCTGTTTGCCAAATGTTCGTGATAATTTATGTAAGTCCTGCAGTGAATTTGATCCGAGGTTTTTCAATAGTTCCTCGGTGATATCATCTTCACCGGATGATCTGTTTTTCTTTAGTTTGCGTATGTGCCTGTGAATTTATTCCTGATGTTGGTGGTGGTGATTCTGAGTGGGTATGGGTACAATTTTCCTTGGGGAATCTTATGTCGCGTTCAGGGCAATTGAGGAGATCAGAGAAATAATGTGCCAGCTCCTGACAATTCTCCTGATTGGTTAGCGCTAATCTCCCATTCCGCTTTCTGAAGCAAAGATTTTGTGGTGTGTATCCACGGATTTCTCTTGCAAATGTCCTATAAAAGTCTCTGGTGTTATAATTGTGGAAATTCTCCTCTAAAGAGTCTAGTTGTTCTTTCATGCACTTCCTCTTAGTTTGCCTGATAACCTTTGCCGTCTTTTTTCTAGTCACGTCAAAAGGCTGTTGACTTTCTGGAGATTTTTTAGTGTTATACTCTTGAAATGCTCGTTTACGTCGCTGCAATGCACTTTCGCATTCCGAGCCCCACCAAGGGTGTTTTGTGTTCTTTTTCAATGGGATCAGTTCCTGTGCTTTTTGTGTATTTTTTTGTGGAATTTTTTCCATGTATCTGCCTGTTCCTTTTCCCACTCCTCTGTTATGTTGGAATTCTTGATCTTTTTTGTGTCGAAATTCTGAAAATGTGCTTTCTAATGATGAATTCTCCTTAAGGTGAACTTGACTTTGATTCGTGTTAGGTAGTGGTCCGAGTCAATGTTCGCGCCCCTGCGGACTTGGACATCTTGGATCTCTCTTTGTTGTGGGTATGAAATCGCAATTAATATTATTATTATTTTTTTATTTTTTGGGATTTTCGGTCAATTATTAAATTATTATTTTTTTATTGTTCTGATTATATTTCAGTTTAATAACAAACCATCTTCAGAACAACTCTACAATATACATTACTTTTATAAAAAATACAAATTTATATTTAAAAACCTTAATTAATTTCCCATACTTTTTTAAATAAAATATGACATTTTTTTCCAATTTTCAATTGGGCATTTTTGACTTTCTTTGATATATTTAACAAATTTTTTCATTTATATTTTTTTTTAATCTAACAATTTTGGATTTTTCACATGTAATTATATTAGATAGAAAAATAAAAAAAAAATCTAATGAAAATTCATTATTTAATGATACCATTATATATACAATTTAAATTATCTGGATCATTTCTGAAATTAATAGTATTATTTGTTTTTTTATATAAATCACTTCCTTTATATATTTTTTTTTATATTGTTTTTTTAAAGTTTTTTATGTCGTTAAAATTAAAGTTGTATTCATTATCTATGGCATGTTTTGAAATGGCAGTTACGTGTGGTTCTAGGTTTCTAATGCTTTTTTATGTTTATTTATTCTGTTTTTTAAATATTGTTTAGTTTGACCAATATATGGGCTTGTGCAATTCAAACAATCAATTTTGTAAATTAAATTTGTTTGTACCATTTTGAGTTTTTGTGGTTTTAATTTTGTAAATATTTGTTTAGTGTTATTATTGGGTATTTCTGCTATGTTTATATTATATGGTTTAAGAACTTTTTTTTTTATTATTTTATTTATTTCTGGTATGTACGATAAAGGTATCTAATTTTCATTTCTAGGTTTATTTGTTATGATATTATTGTTATATATTCTATGTATTCTATTTTTAATCACCGGTTCGTAGATTTTTTTTGCATAGTTATTATCTTCTAGTGTTTTTTGATTTA